>CAKLIZ010000602.1:113737-145807 GCA_922035795.1 Oreochromis mossambicus
AAGCAGCGAGGCTGTGCGCGCCATTGATATTGTCATCATTACGGTATCCAAATAAGGGTAGACAGGCTGTACCACTCCCGGCATACCACTAGAGAGAGCCAACACACCACAAATGAAGTCTGTTTATTTGGCGCCAAAAGATGAATTGGCCTAAATTTGCACTAAAATATTAATATTAAAAAAACTATAAAAGTCATGAACACCAAAAGTCATGACATAATAGTCCAGCTCCAGCCGCACAAAATGATCTAACATATGTAAAGTCATAGCACACCATTCCAGATCCGGCCGCACAAAATGAGGTAACATATATGAAGCTTGTCTCAAAACTGCGGGGCGAGATTCGCTGCAAAATTTCAGGCGGAAACTGGAGAATAATAATAATAATAATAATAATAATAATAAATCCGAGGAATAGTAATATGTGTGCCTCTTGGCATAGGCACACATAATAATAACAACTATTACTATTACTACTAATACTAATTCTATTACAACAACAACAACAACAACATCCTTGAAACATACAACGAGTCACAATTTAGGGGCCTTTATTTTTGAAATGTAAGATCAAATCCGATTATGAAACACATTCTAAGCACAATGAACATGTTTACATGAAATATTTTATACATTTATACTCCCCCCCACAAAATAACAACAAGGGAAAAGAAAACAAAAACACAGGAATTAGAAACCAGATTTCCGAAAGTTTGGTATAAAAACAAAAAGAAAAACAAAAATCACTCGTTTCCTCTTCGACTCTTCTTGTGACTCTTTTTTGAACTCCTGTAAGGTGAAACAAAACAAAACCAAGTTAAATAAACAATGAATATTCTAATACGACTACACTGGAGTTGGTGAATACAGATATGCACACAGAGGGAACCTCTTTCTTCTCTTTTTCTGTCTTGTTATTTTTAACCTTGAGCTTAAAAATACATACTGTATTTCTTTTTCCTTCTTCTTTTCTGTCTTTAGCCCCATATCAAATTACGGCACAGTATAGTGTGCCTGTGTTATTTCTTGTTAGTTACTTAATTTAGTTACTTGTTTATAGACAATTAAAATCCTGAAAGTATAATGGAGAACCTGCTCTCACGGCTAGAGATTGGCAAGAAACACAAATGCAACACAAGGGGTAGCCAGGACGACAAGTCAGGGGGAGATACCCAAGATTGGGTGGGGATGAAGCCCCAAGTGTCATGAAAGTATCGTTAAGTGCGAGAGGAACTGACCTGAAAGACAGGATCCTGGACCCTCTGTAGCCGGTTACCAAGATTACATAAATTACCCTTTGAAGGTCTACTAGATGATGTGAATGCAGCACTATGGACAATACGTACTGCAACCATTACTGAGACTAACCAGCTGATCTATGGCAGCAGTGATCAGTGAGATGTTTGGCTACAAGATGAACAGCCCCAAGAAGCAGCACGTGAGGAGTCAGCTTAATGGTAAGAACAAGATCTGGGCTATCAACACCTATGCCCGTGATCAGGTAGCCTGCTGGGATAATAAGCTGGCTAAAGGAGGAGATCGAAGCCACTGACATCAGGACCAGGAAGCGCCTGACCATGCACGGAGGGTTTCAACCCAAGTCCAGTCCCCTGACACTGTATCCTAAGTGGAAAAAAGGAGGCTGGGACTAGTGAGTGTCAGTACCACAGTCCAGGATGAGAGAACAAACATCCACGAATCAGGAATATGGACACAACCGACCGCGCACTCGGTGAATAGCTCAGGCAGCAAAAAGCCAAGAATGAGGAACAAGAGGAGGAACCATCATGGAAGGACACACAGTATCCTTCCCCTGGAAGATAGGACTTCTGGATGTCAGCTACCTCCTCTATCAGTGGCTGGACAAAGCTGGACTGAAAGACAGCACAGAGGCACTCATCATGGCAGCAAAGGAACAACTTGTGAGCACAAGATCCATAGAGGCTGGGGTCTACCACACCAGATAAGACCCCAGGTGCAGGCTGTGTAAAGATGCCCCTGAGACAATCCAGCGCATAACAACAGGGTGCAAGATGCTAGCAGGTAGAGCGCCATAACCATAGCAGAATATACAGCAAAATCTGTGCTGAGTATAGCCTGAAAGTCCCGAGGTTAAAATGGTAGACACCCCCCAGGGTGGTGGAGAATGTAGGACTTTGAGGTACAGACGGACAAACTGGTGATGGCTAACCAAACGGACATAGTAGTGGCGGACAAGCAGGAAGACAGCCGTAGTGGTAGATGTAGCGATACCAAATGACAGCAACATCAGGAAAAAGGAACACAAGAAGACAGAGAAATACCAAGGGCTCAGAGAAGAGCTCGAGATGATGTGGAGGGTGAAGGTAACGGTGGTCCCTGTAGTAATCGGAGCACTAGGTGCGGTGACTCCCAAGCTAGGCGAGTGGCTCCAGCTGATCCCAGGAACAATATCTGAGATCTCTGTCCAGAAGAGCGCAGTCCTAGGAACAGCTAAGATACTGCGCAGGACCCTCAAGCTCCCAGGCCTCTGGTAGAGGACCCGAGCTTGAAGGATGTTTTTTTTTCCCAGTCTGCTGACATCTTTTACCTAACTTGAATTTTCATTAGCTTATTTGTGGAACCCTAGCTGTAATTCTGAGATTGAAACAAAAAATTTTCTTCTGAGCTCATTACACACACACGCACACACACACGTGCGCGCGCGCACACACACACACACACACACACACACACACACACACACACACACACAGAGATAAACTTGCTTCCTTGAATAGGACCCACTAATCAAATAATGTTACCCAGATATGCATTAATAATAACACTCACCTCTCTGGGGACTTGGAATGGCTGCGATGTCTGTGGCTTCTGTGGTGACCTGGATCGCAACAATGACACTAAGTCATTTCTAGTTATAGTGAACAGTTTTCCAAACCTATGTAACTATGGAAATAACTTGAAAATTTCCAGTGTTAAAAACTTAAAACTCAGTTGCAAAAAAGACAGATGGCAGAAGAAAAACATGAATTTCATTTCAATGGTTTAAAATCCACTGATATTGTGGGACAAATCTTTGCAAAAAATAAATAGATGAAAACAAATTTGATGAAAACAAACATCCTGTGGACCACTGGCCCTGATCCTGAGTGTCCCACAAAAATGTGTGGCCCAGATGTTTTGTGGTTTGCATACATTTTTTAACAAACCCTGTTGGAGGTAAGAATGTCCGATATATATTCAACCATATATTATCTCACAGATTCTATATATATATATAATTATCTCTCTCTCTCTCTCTCTCTCTCTCTCTCTCTCTTTGCGGATTTCACCTATTGTGGGTTATTTTTAGAACGTAACTACCACAAAAAACGAGTCACCACTGTACATATATAACAAAAATAACAGTAACAAGCCAATTCTGGTTGATTAACTTTAAACAAAGTGCTTTGTTCATTAGTAAGTGAGCAGTTAAAGATATAATGGCTAAAAAGCTTCGGAACTCCAAGTTGATGGAGAACATATATGTTCTAAATCATATGAATGATATATTTGGTTGCTTGTTTAACTTAAATTTCTCCAGACTCTTTCATAACCCATATTTTTCCCCATTCTCAGCTGTCTGTTATTGTGGTTGCACCACCACAGAACACTGAGCTCCCCTTTGCTTACCTGGGGATTTGGAGCGGTGGCGTCTCTCTCTGGACCTGCTGCGGTGGCGCCGGGGGCTTTTGCTGCGATGGCGGTCTCTCCGTGGTGAGGGGCTGTTTATGTACAATAAAAAACACAGATATTCCTGTAAGACACACATACTAGCAGTGCAGTTTTAACAAGATTAAAGTGAATGCAAAAAGCAGTCATACCTTCTCCTCTTTGGAGACCTGCTCCTCCTGAAGAAGAAATAATGGAGTTTACCATAATGAAAGCAACTGTATACACTCAGTGTGGGAAAAGGCTGCTCTGCAAGTCTACTTGTCTTATTCACATACATATGAAGACTAAAGAAAATGTAAGGATGAGCACAATGAGTACCGTCTGGGAGAACGGCTGCGTCTGTAACGTGGTGATGGGGAGCGACGAGGTCTGTCATTGTCACGGTAACCACGTCTATGAGGCTCAGGAGTCTGAATTCTCTCCATCTGCAACCAAATTAATTCATGTTCTTATTTTTCAGTTAATCCATTAACAGACAACATTTTCAGTGACACAGAAGCTATTTTATGCAGACATCTCTATATAACTGATTCCCATGAGCTGAGCAACCTAAACCAGTCATTTTATTGCAAAAGAACTCATTTACAATATGTAATACTGTCTGTATTACAAGTGTTTGAAGTTTTTACATGTTCGGCGCCATCTTGTGCCAGTACAGAACGTGATGTCACCAGGTTGGTTGCAGAACTGATAAATCACTGGAAAACAGGGGGACTAAAACTAAATAGCAGCCCAAGGGGGCCACTGTTGTGCTGCCCCTGGCTGCAACAATGAGTTTTATCTGTCTCTTAAACAGTCAGTGGTTCCTTGTTGTTTGGTAACTGCACTGACATGGAAAATCCACTTGTTAGTTTTAATGTTAGGTTTTGTAGAACACTATACAAGTGAGAACAGTGTGGAGGAGAGCCTGTTTTCCTAGCCACACCGGCTGTACCGAGTCTTTTATAAAGCACTTTACTAACTTGAACATTAGAGCTAACAGAAGCTGAACATATACCAACTCTGCAGTTAAACAAGAGCTGACAGTTGAACATATTTTGTTTTGTTATAGCGAGGGCTCTTTAAACATTAGAAATATATTTGGAAAATTAACGCGTCAATCAGAAACCATAAATTTATTATATCAGTTTTAAATATATAGATTTTTACTGATAACTTTCTTTTTAACCTTATCTTCTTCCTCATCTTCTTCTTCACTGCTTTCTACTTCATCCAAGTCCTCCTCCAAAGCACTAATCCTTGGGTCCAGCATCTCAGCCTCTTCCAGCACTTGCCTCTTCTGTAATACACGCATAAAAAAAAGTCAATGACATTGGCAGGTCAAACAGGTCAGATATACTAAAACGACATTAACACACCTGAAGCCGAGGAAGGATGACGTCACACATTCTCTCTGATTGAAGAAGCCCGTCGATGAACTCGTCCACATGCATCACCTCAAACTCTGTAATAATTTTAAAAAATAAATAAATTACGCATTTTTCCTGGTTCGAACACACCCACTTTGAAGAGAAAATGTTTACTTGCTACCTCACATATCCCACCCAATAACACGTGTCACAATGACGAGCAGTGTTTTTACTCTTGTCATTGTATGATCGGTGCCTGATTGGTGTACATACACACGCACAGTGCCCACAAATATAAACCAAAACCCAATGTAAGGTTTTTGCCAAAGCTGTCCTAAATTGCAATGTTTACTCCACTAGTATGTGCAAGTGCTTTGTACGGAAGAGGATTAGGGCCACTGGGAAAAAAAAGTGGGCATGTCTTTTTTTTTTTTCTTCCTTTCCGGAATTCTGAGAAAAACGTCAGAATTCTAAATTTTTTCTCAGAACTTTGAGATTAAAGTCAGAATTTTGACTTGTTTCTCAGAATTCTGACTTTTTTCTCAAAATCTCAACTTCAATCTCAGAATTCTGAGAAAAAAGTCATAATTCTGACTTTAATTCTGGAAAAGAAGAAAAAAAGATGTGTCCACTTATTTTCCCGGTGGCCCTAACCCTCTTCCATAGGCTTTGACATATTTGCAATGGCAAAACAGAATCAATACTGTCAATGAATTAAAAAAATTACTGTTTTAACAAAAAGAAGAGAAAAACAGTAGTCAAGTAAAACAGACAATTTTTCATTAAGATGTCAATAGATTTTACTGTAATTTATTTACTTATATTCTTTTGTGGTTGAAAGTTATACTTGATGAATTCCTCATTTCTCTGGACTGTGCTGTCTCAAGTTTTGGTATAAAATAACATAAACTGAATAAATGTATAAAACATATATAAAAAGAGTTAGAAAAACATAATTCAGTTTTATTATATTATAATACTGTACAAGCTCTTGACAAGTTATAAGGTTAAATTACTTTAATTATTGTTAAACTAAAATGTTAACCAGTAGTTTCATACTTAAACACCAGAGAGAACACTTAGCCTATGGCACTTTTGACTTATGCTGTCAGTACTGCTACACTGTAATGCTGCTAGTGCTGGGACCTTATTTCAATAAGATTCACACTTCAAATTAGGAAGTTTATTAGTGACATTAGCTCATGTGAAAAGATGATTGGAGAATGTCTTTCATGCACTTACATTGATAAGTACTGCTGTTATCAAGCAGCGAGCAAACAATAAAATGTTTAGTATTTTTCTTTTGTATGTCAGAAATATCAGTATTGCAAATTTTCTTGAAATATTGCAATATCATTCACCTCCCTCCAACACCAGTTAGAGTCCAGTCATTTATAGATTAACTTGTCAAACTCACCTCCATTTCTGTTCTGGCTCTTAATCTTTCTGTAGTCATTGTACAAAGGCTCCAAGTATTTGTAGCAATCCACTGCAGTTCCAGTTAACCTCATGTACATCGCTCCAAGTAAACGCACATATCTAAAAAAAAAAAAAAATATGAGGGGGGAAAAAAATGAGCACGAACATGTCATACCTCTTCCATGTGTTACATACATAAAATATATTCTTAATCAATCCAGCACGGAATGTGCTACACACACTGCTGAGTGCCGACAACAGTTTACCAAACTGCTGTGCAACATTATAATCAGCAAAATCACATTCAGGCACAAAGACATTTAAAAACACAAAACTATAAAACAGTACTTAAACAATTTACAGAGCTTTTTATTAATAACAATTTTACAAAATAGCAGAAACATATTTTCCTAACCCAATCATTATCAATAAAGTATTCAACGAATACACTGCCATGTGACAGCAGCAAAGTAAACCGAGGAAAATAGGTTTCACTCATACAAATTAACTGAATAAATGTACAAATATGTGATTCATCACATTTGTGTTTGAGTTCATCATTCGATTTGTAAACACAATAGCTTAAAAAGTTTTGAATAAATTCAGATCAAACTCAAGGGTCATAATAATCAATTACAATTTGGCTTACATCCACCAAGGTCTTCAATGTCAACTGAACAACATGTTAAGTTATGATTCTTACAAGTGTGTATTCTGAACATTAAAAAAGTACCATATAAAGGTTAAAAATCTTGTCACATTTGACCTCTGACCTCTCCTTCAAGGTCAATAATGCTGCTATAAAGAGCTATTTAAAATGCCATTCTCAATGCCATTGTTTGCACTGATAACATATAGCCATATAAGAAATCATATATGGGTATATCATGCAACTTTTTCTTAAGCTCAAATGTTCATAAAGGTCTTTTATCTTTACAACTATGCTACAACCTTAGCTAAGCAAAATAGTGGGAATGTGTCTGAAAGTCTCACGAGTTTGAGTGAATTCTATGAACTTGGTTGAGAAACTTAACACAACGTAAGTGTTTACTCCTTTTCTCTCTGCAGAAAACTCACTTGAAATCCTCGTTTTTTATGAATTCGACAATGATGTCTTTTTCAGGTTGAATCTGCAACATCTTCAGCGTGAGACAAAGGAAAGGAGTGGGTTTGATATTTCCACCAAAAACTCCACCGACAAACTTAAGTTCCATGGCTTTGTCGACAACCAGCTCGGCTGAGGATGAAACAACATACAAAAGCATTGTTAACAAAAAACTACAGATACAAATTGCATTGTATACAATTGTTGCCTGCAAATGCACCTGCATACATGTTTCCAATTAGGCAATGAACAGAGGTATACAGACTTGTACAGATTAGAAGTTTACAGTTTTACTACTACTTTACTACCAGTACCATTTCAGAACTGGGGAGTGATGTCCCGCCCATATTAGCATATTAGCACTCTGAGTCAATTACTGTGGTATCCAACTATCAGTGAAGGAGATGAAGAAAGATGAAGAAAGGAATGCCTAAGTAGTACAACAAGCTGTGTCCTGGATTGTTGATTGCCTGACAGAAAGACCACAACATGTGCGTTTCAACATTGTGTGTTCAACAAGACCATCAGCAACACTGAGGCACCAGAAGGGACCGTCCTCATGCGGTGCAAGCAGAAACCTCTGCAGCTCAGCGTGACAAAGACCAAGGAATTGACTGTGGACTTTAGGAGGACCTGGAAACCAATGACTCCCACTGACTTGGTTAAAAACACTGTACAGGAAGGGCCAGAATAGTCTCTAATTTCTCAGGTAGATGAGGTCTTTTAACATTTATTCCTTTTGCTGGAATGCGCCAAATTGGGAGTGACATCACTTTTTCAATATTAATGCAATTTAATTAACACAAAATTTTACACCATTTCAATTGCAATCTGAAAAATGTTACGAAATCCTTTCAATAAATATGGCCTAGAACACTCCATGTCTCCCTTTAGACCCCTGTTTGCTGCAGGTATGGCTGTATAATAGAATGGCTGCCATCAGCCTTCAGCAAGCTGTGTAATATAAACATGGTATGAAACTAAGTTAACAGTTCATCTGCATGTTTTAATACTACTCTTGGATGCTTACTGCAGATTTTTCTCTGTGTAAAACAAATTTTGGAGTTTGTTGATCAGGCGCTTTGATGAAGGGCTCCTGTCACCTTTTTCCCAGTAAAGGTTTTAATGGTGGTTACAGGAACAACTGCTGTTTTTGGGCTCTAGAAACACGTTTCCTTTCCTCAGCGTCTCTGTAACAGCTAAGCCTCTTTGCTCTTCCTGGTGCGTGTGTGTGTAAGTGTAAACAGAGTCCGGCTCCACGTGAAACTATGCCAGTGTTATCATCACTGCTGCTATTGTGTTATCAGTGCTTTTGTATAAAACTGGGAGCCACATGGACTTAATGTTGTCAAACTAAATATGTTTGTATTGCAGGTCTGTTTCTAGTCACAAATGTGGGTGAAACATTCACATTTACGTCGTTTAACGTTTATCATTTAACACAACGGCATGTTACAGAACCATGTGTTAAATTTGTTTATTTTTTCTATAGCCTTTCTTCAGTAACAAACTGTTTCAACTTCTGCAATCAGGCAGAAGGTTTCGCACTATCAGGACAAAAACAGAGAGACTCAAGAGGAGCTTCTATCCTCAGGCCAGCCAAGTCCTAAATCAGAACATGCCCCCACTCCCCTCATAGCATCACCATAAGGGTCTGGAACAGGACCTTATAGTATATTCTTGTCACATTGCAGAATTCTCACTGTCATATTTCATATCGTATCTGATTTATTATTACGCACATGCTGCTACACTGATCATGTTGCTTCACTACTGCTTATATTACTCTGGTCACTGTTGTACTCCAGTAACTCTGTTTACATTACACTACATAACTCTAGTCACTCAGTTCAATTACTGTGTTTACGTTACTTCATTTTGTTTATTCTACTTGCATTGCACGGTCAGGACATTGCTGTGCTAATATGGTACAAAACACTTTAATATTCCATTTGCACGATGTGCACTTTCAGTTTTTTAATTTAAAATGTCCGATTTTTAATTTAAACTTACTTACTGTTTATAATGTTTTGCACAGTCAAGGAGCAGTTCAGGACACATTTCAGTGTGTGTTGTATTTGTATGACTATGCATGTGACAAATAAAGAATCTTGAATCTTTGGCATAAAATAAAATATATTTCTATTGCCTAAAAATATCTATCTATCTCCCCAAGAATATAACTGAGCCCGCTTAACGTAAACAGTCGATAGTAACCCGCCTGCTAAAATGAGCCCTCATGAAGCTAACGTTAGCTCACTGGTGACACTACTAACCGGTGAGACCGAAGCATTCCTCCTTCCAGTACTTAGACTCGTAGATTCGTGTGCGGATGATTTTCTCCACCAGATACTGCGGGTTAGTCCCGTGTATACTGTTAGCGTCTTTAACGGTTCTGTTTGCCATGATACTACTATTCTGGCATGGAGAAAATGAAATACAAAAAAAAAAGAAAACCTTAGACGCCAAACCGGAAAGGGTAAATATTATTTCCGGTTCGGCTTCTTCTTCCTCTTCCTTCCGCTTCTTCTTGTTGGCAAACAGCGAAACGGTGCATTACCGCCGCCAACTGGTATGGGGTGTGGACAAAAATGAAACACACACACACACACACACACAAAGAAAAAACGACCCTCAATTCAAAAAACAAAACAAAAAAAACAAAAAAATCAATGTGGCCTGATGACGTTTTACTTTTTACCAAAATAAATCAACAGGGTTCAGGTTAATTTTCCTTGTTACTGAACATCCTGAACCTCATATTTCCCACAATACACTAAAACGTGTTCTGTGGTCTCACCTTCTCTATCACAGTCACATTTCCCTGTATAGTGCTTTCCTATTATAAATAACGAGCTAATTAAACCAGTAGCCCCTTTTCCGTTAATACCAACTCATATCAACTTGTCACGGTTCAGTAGGGTTTCCAGGCTTTTCCATTATGTGATAATACCTGGTATGGTATTTACATAATATCTTATGTACGTTTTTGACCTGGGGATAGAATTGTTTATGAACTGGTAAAATAAAAACATAACACACATAAAGTTATTCTATTTGGTTTTTATTTAGGAATAGGCAGAACATCCTCTCTTCCTCGCTGGCTCTCAGACAGGATGCATGTTCTCATCCAGTGCAAGAATTACTTTCTCCATTCAAGGAGACCTCACACACTTTGATTAAAATAAAGTGATTAGATATCAGTTTGCTACATGAGTTCATCATCCATCCATCTTTTGCTTATTCAGTTCAGGGTGGAGGTCGGGCTGGAGCCTAAAAAATCTATTTATAAAGTCGGATCAAGTCAAGGCAAATTTATTTATACAACACATTTAAAACAACAGGAGTTAACCCAGAACATTCCAGACAGGCACATGTGCATTCCATCTCTCCAAAATGCCCATTTACAAATAAAACCCAAAATGTAAAACTCGCTGTGTCTTTGCACAACACAAAAGAGGTGAGCGGATGGTCTCTACATGCATGGTTCCCACCGTGAAGCATGGAGGAGGAGGTGTGATGGTGTGGGGGTTCATTGCTGGTAATACTGTTGGGGATTTATTCAAAACTGAAGGCATACTGAACCAGAGCTACCACAGCATCCTGCAGTGACATGCCATCCAATCCGGTTTGCGTGTAGTTGGACCATCATTTCTTTTTCAGCAGGACAATGACCCCAAACACACTTCCAGGCTATTTTACCAAGA
Source organism: Oreochromis mossambicus (assembly GCA_922035795.1). Lineage (NCBI taxonomy): Eukaryota > Metazoa > Chordata > Actinopteri > Cichliformes > Cichlidae > Oreochromis > Oreochromis mossambicus. Next base: position 125,011 of record CAKLIZ010000602.1, read on the forward strand.
AGGAGAGTGATGGAGTGCTGCGCCAGATGGCCTTGCCTCCACAGTCACCTGACCTAAACCCAATTGAGATGGTTTGGGTTGAGATGGACCGCAGCATTAAGGCAAAAGGGCCAACAAGTGCTCAGCATCTCTGGGAACTCCTTCAAGACTGTTGGAAAACCATTTCAGGTGACAACCTCATGAAGCTCATCAAGACAATTCCAAGAGTGTGCAAAGCAGTAATCGAAGCAAAGGGTGGCTACTTTGAAGAATCTAAAATATAAAACACGTTTTCACAGTTTTTTGTACTACATAATTCTATATGGGTTCATTCATAGTTTTGATGCCTTCTGTGAGAATCCACAATGTAAATAGTCACACATTTATTATTATGTCCATGTTGTAGCACATAGAGTGAAGTGTCTGTCTCAAAATGTTAACTAAACATTTCTAACTTTTGTTGAAAATGTGATTTATGTAATGCTGACCAGGTCATTTCAAGTATGCGGCTTGTTTTGTGACACTGTTGACCTAATGTGATTAAATTATAAATATATCGGGTTAAACAGCTGATAGCACCTTGAGAACAGCAAAGAAAAAAGTGTGCATTGAAGATGATTCTGAACAATGAAGTGTTCATCAGAACAAGCACTCCTAATTGTACTTTGGTCCTCATCGTCTTTGAAAAGCAAGAGCTGACAAATCCACTAAAACACATTTTTATCTGTAAGTGTGGTATAGTAATCTGTCTTAATTACATTTTTATTTTAATGTTTTGTTTATTTATTATATGGGGGGAAAGTCCTGTCAGCCTTGTGCTCAGAGGGCTGCAGTCACCCATCTGTCCTGTTCTAATAAACACCTTCTTTAGATCTGTTCAGTTTTATTTCTATGGCACTACTTAACAGTCAACAAATCTTGTCTTAAGTCACTTTATACTGTAAAGTGTTCATTTAGGACAAAGTATACTGCAAATCTACAGAATTGCCCGTTTTGCCATTTACGTAAAAGTCAGTGAACTTCCGTAAAAAACAAAACAAAAAAACCCAGAAAATGTTCAGGCATGAATTTACCTGGACATTTGAAGAGCAAATGAATAGCAAAGCAGAAAGTTGCAGCAAGTTTATGCCTGGTGTCCAGACGCAAGGGCTGGAGTAATCAGCAGGGGGCAGCATGACGCCAGTGTTGGATCCGCAAGACACGAACAAGACAACCGGAAACTACGCATTTTTTCGCGCGAAATCTCGTTGCTGTACTGTGTATTGGATTTTCATTAGATTAAATCAGAGAAACGGCAGATCGGCTTCGCGGTGGAGAGAAGGTTATTTTGTTTTTTGTTGTCCTCTGTGTGAGCTGAAAGAGACGAAACAGGATGAAATATTTCACTCGAATGAAAATCAGACGAGTATATGAGTGGAGTGGAAAGCCACGAAGCTTCAACAGGAGGCTAAAAACCTACGACTATGAGTGAGTAATTCTTTTTCCACCTTAAAAAAGCCTTTTTATGCTCCGTCTTTTCAATGTGATGGTTAAAAATGTTTCTGTTGGAATAATTGAGGGAGATAAGAGTCCTGCGGATGAATTAAGTAGAATGACAAACTATCAAACAACAACTATGTGATACTCATTGAAGGCAGTGGAGGGCCGCGTGATTGTGGTGGGCCACACCAGAAGTGTATTCAGCTTCTGAGCCCAATAGACTTCTGCTCATTATTAATTTATCTTAATTTATCTTTACAAAACCGTAATATTGATATTTTGTTGTCCCGAGCCCTCGATTCCTGGGGCTCGGGACAACAATTGTCTGTTTATTTTAAAGAAGGGAAAGTCTAGCGCTCGTTGATCTTATTCTTCACTTTATGTTGTCGGCCTTTGCCTTTGATGTGGTTACAAAAATGTCAAAGTTACCGAAGTCGACACTCAAACAAAGTTAAAATGTAATTTACTGTTTACTGCCATAGTTTGTTTTATTGACTTGTTGCTACCAGTTTGTCCACAGTATTGAACTCTCCCAGGTACAAAGATGGTAACTGTGTTGTGGATATCACAGCTCTGATCCAGGCTCATGGGTGGAGTCAGTTTTAATGCAGTTTACCATGTTACTGTTTGCCTGGAGAGGGGCACAGTTTTAGTGATGGGTTGATGACGCCTCATGGAATGTGTGCACATTGGCTTTGTGTGTTTTTGGTCCTCAAGAAATGAAAAAGAAAATTGGAAAGTGCATTTTTAGCACAAAGTCCTGTTGCTGTCCTGTTGAGCATGTTTCCTTTAACTTGGATTATAGTAGAGTATTATATTTATTATATTAGAGTATTATAGGATGATCAGGAATGGGCTGAAATTTGTGGCAATATTCTAAAGTTGTTGAAAGATTCAACAGTTAGACTTATACAGTTACAAATAGATTACATTGATTTTATTGGACCCCACGTAGATTTTTTAAATCCAGTTTAAAAGAGTCAGCTTTTTTCTGTAATGCGATTTGGATTAAGGTACATTTCTGCTTTTGTTATGGTCTTGCTGTAAAATTTCTCTGTGATTTATGTTTTAAGAGATTGTAAAGAACCATCTGCTTTCCACAGTCCTTGAAACATTGGAGAAAGACTGCTAATATGATCAGATGAGAAGTCATCATGTGGTTGTGTGGCAGAATTTGGTAATGTAGCTGCTTTTTAAATCGTGTCATTTAGGCTACAGAGCAGAGACACATTTGTGGGGCGTTTGTGGACTTTAAATCCACACAGGTGTTATGAGCAGATGGAAGTACTCTACCCTTTTTTCCATCTCTGGGAACTCCTTCAAGGCTGTTTGAAAAACCATTGTGCAGAGTGTGCAAAGCAGTAATCAAAGCAAAGGGTGGCTATTTTGAAGAATCTAAAATATAAAACATGTTTTCACAGTTTTTTGTACTACATAATTCCACATGTGTTCAATTATAGTTTTGATGCCTTCTGTGAGAATGTAAATAGTCACACATTTATTATTATGTCCATGTTGTAGCACATAGAGTGAAGTGTCTGTCTCAAAATGTTAACTAAACATTTCTAACTTTTGATGAAAATGTGATTTATGTAATGCTGACCAGGTCATTTCAAGTATGTGGCTTGTTTTGTGGACTTTAAATCCACACTGGTGTTATGACCAGATGGAAGTACTCTACCATTTTTTCCACAGAAATCTAGAAGAGCTGTTAAAGTGTATTTTCAGAAGTTTGTTAGTTATGTTTTGGTGCTTTGAAATGACCCGTTTTGAAATTTTAATGCCTGTTTGTTTCAGCTCTTTTGCGATCAGTGTGGAGGGTCTCTCAAAAATCATCATCAACACAGGCCAAGACATCCTCATAGAGGGGTGTGATGAAGACAACCCATATGTGGCCAAAGTTACCAGGCTGTATGGTGATGGTGAGTCGTATTCACACAAGCTTGGATTTGGCTCAGCTAACCAAGGACCTGACATGTAGTTTCCTCAACTAATGACAAATAACTTGGGCTCTGATTTGGGACTTAACTCAAGACAGATTTGGTTCTGACCCTCAAGCTGACATGGACGTGTCTCAAGTTTGACAAATAACTTTTTTTAAATTAACTAATTTTTTTTATGAATTGACATTGACTTTGTCAACTTGAGTCCTGAGTTGGACTTGCCTTAAATGATGATATATTATTTTAGACTTGAATAACCCAAAGAACAATCAAGTCCAACACAATCAATCATTGAATGTCTCTTGGCTATCTTAAGTCTGAGATCATATTAGTGGACACTTGAAATGGTCTTGTTTCAAATAGTAATGAATAATTTAGAACTTGATTTGGGACTTTCTTGGACTTCAGTTGGACTGAAACAACTCGAGGCTAATCTCAAATGATCTAACTTGATATTTACTCTGTTCCACTTTGTACGAGACACTGACTTTCTTTGTCTTGTGCCTGTCTCTTCCAGAGAATGGGCAACAGATGAAGGCAGTAGTTCAGTGGTTCATGCGTGTGTCTGAATTGCCTGTCAACAAACTGAAATTGCTTGGCAGAGAGCCTCATCCGCAGGAGATCTTCTACTATGAATGTCGTAATTGTGATAATGAGGTCAACGTCGAGTCCATCCTCAGGCCTGTGAAGGTGAGCTTCATTTAAATCACAAATGCTTTAAAGTCAAATGCGAAAATGCTTAATTTCCTTCCTTTATCTCCAAGGTGAAGCACCTTGACAGCAATGACCCGTTCCCTGACTCCGCTGACAAAGACACCCTGTACGTGAAGTTGTCCTGGGACTCCAAGGTCTTCAGGGTGGTGAACTCGACCGTGGTGGAGTCTCCCGCTGAGCCAGCACCTGCTTCTTCACCTCCTTCCTGTCTTAAACCCTCCCTCCCAATGTCACCTTCTTGCTCCCAGTCTGCAGCCACCCCCAGAGGACCCTCTCGGCGTGTCCTACCCACACCGGACCACGCCATAATGCAAAAGGCGTCATTAGGGGAAGTTGGCTGCAGCAGTGTAGGTACACCTGCCAATGTCGAGGCGGAGTCCCTTCACTCGGCCACTAAGCTGTCAGCATCGAAATGCCTCAGTGCCAAGAGGAGGAATGCCACAGCCAGGACACCTGGTGTCCGAAAGAGACTGGAGCTCAGCAGTGAGTGTTTGCACAAGGATTTTAAAATGCAACCACTTTGTCGTACCAGAGAACAACAGGGCTATATATATATATTTCTAATACCAAAAGCTGTGAAGTTTGAATAAAAACAGAATGCAAGAATTTGCAAGTCTGCATAAATCAATTTTTTATTCACAATCGAACATAGAATACCTGTGCAAGCTGAGAAAATGTACGATTTTAAGAACAAAAAAAGTCAAATTAAGAAGAAAAGGTTATTTATGGATGGCACCGGCACCTGTGTAGCATACCCTCTTCTTTTCTTTTTTTTTTTCCAGAAAGGAATTTTCTCCCTTCTTATCTTATATAGGATTCTCGCTCCTCAACAGAACTGGATCATTGTCATATTTATTGTTTCATGATCCAGTAAATGTTTTCAATTGGCCAATGGCCTGGACCAGGCCAGTTCAGCACCTGGACCCTTCTACAAAACCAATATGCGGTTTAACAGGAACAAGTTTCTCTAAACCCCGTAGATGCCTTTCAGCATTGTCAGTGCCTTTCCAGATGTGCAGGTCAGTTCCATAAATACTAATGTACCTCCATATTATCATAACAAGCTGGATGGCCCCTCTTCCTTTTTCTCCCGAGGATGCAGCATTCTTGTCTCCCAAATTTCTAGTTTCAATTAATTTGACCAAGCAACAGTTTTCAACTTTGTCTCAGTCCATTTTAAATCAGCTATGACCCAAAGAAGACGGGTCATAGATGAAAGCCCACAGATTACAGGAATCCAAGACTGATTTTCGGCCGTGTCCTTGATGATGAGATATTCAAAGTCTTGGCTTTTATGTTGAGAAACATTTTTCTGAATTTATTCCACAATTTGTAGATATATTTGCAGATTTAGTGACAATGCCCATCTTTACATTTGAGAAACTCTGTGTCTCAAATATGGCCTTTTTAATCCAATCCTGTTGCAGTTGATGTTCATTTTAGATGTATTTAAAAGCACTTTTTTAGCCCTTTGATCTGATTGCGAATAAAATATGGGTTAGAGATTTGCAATTCATTGCATTTTCTTATTTATTTACATTGTAAACAGAATCCCAAGTTTTGGGGCCAATACCTTACAATATGAAGCGCCTTGAGGTGGCTGTTGTGATTTGGCACTATATAAATAAAACTGCATTAAGTGAATAAAACATTGAATAAAACTCTGTTGTCCATCTTTGTCCTGTCAGGTCCAGAAAAGTCGGTGACAGGTGAAGAAGTCCTGAGTCAGCTGCTAAATGAGGAGTTGGAATCAAAGGTGACAGTGACTCGCAGGCCTCCTCCCTCTCCCGCTCATCCTCTGCGCGTCACCCACAGCCTCACACCCCTGAGGAAGGCCCACAGACCCACCGGTGCTCAGTGTGGTGTCCCCTTAAAGTCTTCATCTGTCTTCCTCAATAAACGGCCTCTCTCTGATTCGGAAAGCCCTCTGTCACCAGCCAAGGATGACTCCACAAGGTCAGCGCCGTCTCGCACACAGACGCAGTCATTTAATTATGTAAATTCCACCGTCACACAGTTTACTATATTCAGTAGAAACTCTAAGTTAGCTTTAGGATTAGGGATTTTCAAGTTAAGAGATTTTCATTGACACCCACAGCTTCCTACTTTCAGCTTAAGGTCCATTTAGGTTTAGCTTGTTTTAAACTTTTCAAATGCAAAGATAAACGGGTCAAAACCAGAAAGCTTCTATATTTAGTTTTTTAAAATGACTTAAACTCGATGTAAACATACATACTTGTAGTGAAAGGGCTCGTCGTAGCTCAGTGTTGATTTTCTACTGGTCAAAACGGGTACATCAGTTCAAAGGAATGTGAACGTAATTGTACCCGAGCTAAATTAGGTTATTGGTTTAAAACCTGAGATAACTGGTATTAAACCAAGCACACTGGTGCCACTTTCAGTCCTTGGGAAGGTGATGAAATGGTGACTGGTTCAACAAAGAACTTGGTTAGGACACAGAGGATAAGAGATGCCACTCCAAGGAGAGTATACAGTGGTGTGAAAAAATGTTTGCCCCCTTACTGATATCCTCTTTTTTTTGTATGTTTGTCACACTTTAGTCTTTGTTGTTGTTTGATGCTCTGAAACATTTGACAAAGACAACAAACATGCACTTTCTAAATAAAGGTGTTTATTATTAAAGGGGGGGTTCAAACCCACATAGCCCTGTGTGGGGAAAAAAGTGACCCCCTCCCCTTCTTATGGTGACTCCACCTTAAGAAAGAGACTAGGCAAGAAATGGTCAGCATGGCAAGAATATCCTAAAAATTTGTGCGAAATATTGTGTGGATGAAGAGACAAAGTTTGAACTTTTTGGAAGGTGTGTTTCACACTACATCTCATTACAGTAACAGCATTTCAGAAAAGGAAGATCATACTAACAGCTAGATGTGATGGTGGTTGTGTGATGGTCTGGGGCAGGTGAGGACCTGGAAGACTTGCTGTGGTAAATGAACTATGAATGCTGCTGTCTGCCAAAACATCCTGAAGGACAAAGTCCAGCCATCTGTTTGTGACCTCAAGCCGAAGCGCACCTCAGGTCTGCAGCAGGACAGTGAGCCAAAGTCAACCTTTGAATAGCTTAAGAAAAACAAAATGAAGACTTTGGAGGGGCCTGGTCGAAGTCCTGACCTGAATCCGATTGAGATGCTGTGGCATGACCTTAAAAAGGTGGTTCATGCTGGAAAATCCTCCAATGTGGCTGAATTACAACAATTCTAGAAAGATGCGTGGGTCAGAAACCCTCCACAGTGCTTCACTACCAGTTATCACAAATGCTTGATTGCAGTTGTTGCTGCTAAGGGAGGCCCAACCAGTTATTAGCCATGTAGGTTTGCATTTGGTTTTTGATGTCCTTCATTTCCCTCTCAGCTCCCATGAGGCTGCACAGAGTGATGTCACAGAGAGAATTTCTCCCTGCAATTTTGTGCTCTTAATGTTGTTTGTGTGAGTTTGTACAGAGAGTTGAACTGAAAAATTAAAATAAAGCACATATAGCCATATTAAAGTGATTAGCCTTTCAGTGTCTACGGAGATTTTCAAATGTTGTAACAAGTCCTGCGTGTTTTCAAACAGGGCTACACAAAAGAAAGAGCTGGAAACCATTAAAGAGCCAGTCCTCAGTGTTCTGTGAGTACACTCATCCATACATTTACCCATCATCATCTTTCACTCTGCACACAGACACAGCACCACGTGATGCTAATGTGACCTGTTTATCATTGGTGTTGCAACATGTTTGGCTTGCTACAGTTTGTATCCAGTTCTCCCTCCCCCTGAGAAGAATCTCAGCTGATACAAAATTTTTTTGAAATTGATACAATAGGTGCATCTACCAAAAATTTCGAATTTGATTCTAAGTGACCTTGACTTCAAGATTAGAGGTCAGAGTTTTCTGAAAATCGTGCGAATGTGATAATTTGAGAACCATTCAATGTGTGATTTTAAAGTTTATGTCTGGTTAGTGATTTCTTGTGCTGACTAATCTTAGATTAGTAGTTCCGATCACTTTGTGCCAGATTCATGAGAAGGAATAAAAATGTACCAGGTTCACCTGACTAATATTCATATTCACATACAAGTCACACACACTGTGCATTTGATATATGCGTTGAATTTAAGTATGTGGTTTTCCTTATGTAGACTAAACCAAAAACTACAGGTATTTCCTCTTATACTCGTCCATGTGTTGTGTGTGTAGAGCGGAGGTGGAGAATGAAAAGTCTCCAATGGTCACTGAAACACCGAGGAGCTCTAAGAGGAAGTCGGCCATGCTGGTGTCATCACACATCAAGAAACAGCTGTGAGTGCAAAAGTGGATCCATGGGATCTCTCTTATTTTTACATACAGTGGTGTGAAAGAGTGTATGTATATGTCTGTTTGTATGTGCATTTATGCAAAACGACCCTGCAGGCAGTCTTGAAACTTGGATCCTCTGCCAGAGGCCTAGGAGCGTGAGGTCCTGTGCAGTATTTTTGCTATTCCTAGGATCGTGCTCTTCTGGACAAAGATCTTGGATGTCATTCCTGGGATCTGCTGGAGCCACTTGCCTGGTTTGGGGGAAGCTTCACTGTCCCAAGTGCACCGCGTACCACGGGGACCATAGTTGCTTTTAACTTCCATATCTTTTTTTAGCTCCTCTGTTAGCCTTGGGTATTTCTCCAGCGTCTCCTGTTCCTTCTTTCTGATGTTGCTATCACTTGGCACAGTTGGATCTATCTCCACAGCCTTCTTCCTCTACTTATTCAGCACTAGTATGATCGGTTGGTTAGCCATCACCAATTTGTCCATCTGTGTCTACAAGACCCACAGGATCTTAGCTCGGTCATTCTCAGCCACCCTAGAGGCATATCTTCCAGGTTATACTCGGCACAGATGTTTCTGTATACTATGCCGGCCACTTGGTAATGGTGTTCCATGTATGCCTGCCTGCTAGCATCTTGCATCCTGTTATGCGCTGGATTGTCTCAGGGGCATCTTTACACAGCCTGCACCTGGGGTCTTGCCTGGTGTGATAGACCCCAGCCTCTATGGATCTTGTGGTCAGAGCTTGTTCTTGTGCTGCCATGATTAGTGCTTCTGTGCTGTCTTTCAGTCCAGCCACTGGTATGACTTCTGGATGTCAGCCACCTCCACTATTTGCTGGTGGTACATGCTGTGCAGGGGCCTGTCCATCCACAATGGTTCCTGTTCTTTCTCAAGTTTCTGCTGCCTGAAGTATTCATGATGCACACATCATCTTCTTGATGATCACGGATGTTTGTTTCATCCTGGTTATTGGTTCTGACACCCACTAGTACTCACCCTTGTTCCTTTCACTTAGCATACAGTCTCAGGATGCTGGAGTTTGGGTGAAACCCTCCATGCATGGTAAGGAGCTTTCTTGTCTTGCTGTCAGTGGCTTCTGTCGCCTTCTTTGGCCAGCTTATTATCTCAGCAGGATATCTTGTGACTGTCAGGGCATAGATGTTGATTGCCTGGATCTTGTTCTTGGTTGCAGCTTTCCTAGTGGCCCTTTCATGATTCCCATTTGCCTGTGGTATTCCAAGGTACTTGTAGCTGTCCTCAATGTTGCCTGCTGGTAGTTCTGACTGCCTTCCCTATCCTTGTTACCATGTGACTACACTCCAGTGTTGTTGGTGTAGTGTCTACTGGTGTGGGTCAGTTAATCGATGTGCCATTCACTCTTGGCATACAGCTCGGTGTCATCCATGTGGAGGAGGTGGCTGACGATTGCTCCATTTCATAGTCGGTATCCTTAGCTAGTCTTGTTGATGATTCGGCTGAGGCGGTTCAGGTCTGTGCGAAACGGCAGCAATGACAGAGCATCTCACTGGTAAATCCCACACTTAATGGCAACTTGTGCAACTGGCTTATAGTTTGCCATTGAATTTCTGATCTAATTTGTTTGTGTCCATGTGCGTGTTAGCACTGTTTCTCCTCACATGCAAGGCTTTGAATAGTCAGGCCCCAGCTTATCTTAATGACCTTAAAGTACCATATCAGCCCATTAGAGCACTTCTCTCTCGGACTGCAGGCTTACTTGGGGTTCCTAGGATATTTAAAAGTAGAAGAGCCTTAGGCAGAGTCGGCAGAGCCTTCAGTTTTCAGGCCCCTCTTCTGTTGAACTGGATTCCAATTTGGATTCAGGAGACAGACACTATCTCTACTTCCAAGATTAGGCTTAAAACTTTCCTTTGTGATAAAGCATAGAGTTAGGGCTGGATCAGGTGACCCTGAATCGTCCCTTAGTTATGCTGCACAAGGCTTAGGCTGCTGGGGGAATCTCATGATGCATTGAGTATTTCTTCTTCAGTCACCTTTCTCACTCACTATGTGTTAATAGACCTCTCTGCATTGAATCATTACTTGTTATTCATCTCTGACTCTCTATCTCTTTTGTCCTGTCTTCCTCATCTCACCCCAACTGGTTGTAGCAGATGGCTGCTCCTCCCTGAGCCTGGTTATTCTAGAGGTTTCTTCCTGTTAAAAGGGAGTTTTTCCTTCCCACTGTCGCCAAACTCCTTGCTCATAGGGGGTCACATGATTGTTGGGTTTTTCTCTGTACTGTAGGATGTACCTTACAATATAAAGTGCCTTGAGGCGACTGTTGTTGTGATTTGGCGCTGTATAAAATAAACCTGAATTGAATGGAAAGTTGAACAACGAGAACGTTCTGAGTTCGACTCAACCAACTAGTCGAGGCCTTTCTGTGTGGAGTTTGCATGTTCTCTCCAAGTACACTGGTTTCCTCTGAAGTTAATTACATCTAAATTGTGCATAGGGATTTGATTTGATTTGATATACCTTTATTAGTCCCACAAGGGGAAATTTCATAAGGCTGCCGACCTATTGCACGCAATGGTGGCGCCATCTTACCCTCCGACCATACATACATTACACAAAAACATCACATGCGGAAGACAGGTCAGAGAGGTATAACAATGGAAAATGCACCACACGAGGAAAGATAAGGAGAAAAAAAATAACTCCTCCCAGACTGAGCTCCAACAGGGAGATCAGTTTGAGAACAGAAAAAAAAAAAAAAACACCTCTGCACAAAAAAAAAAAAGAATGTGAATGATTGTCTTTGTGCATCAGGCTGCCGACCTGTACAGGGTGTACCCCACCTCTTGTCCAGTGATTGCCACATCATAAAGTCATGCATGAATATGTGGAGCAAAATTAAGTATAATTAGTAAGTGTTCTTTGAAACCACACAGTGTGCATAATTTATTTATAAGGGTCAGTAAGCTTCCAGGCCTTAAAACATTTCAAGCAATAAGAAATACCTCGATTAAAGGTGTGAGGGCACCATTACTGCTGCTTGAAGCTTGAATTAACACGATTTGTTTCAAGTGGTCATTTTAACGTTCACACCCTTTCTTTTGTTTTATTGTTTTTTTTTAACTTGTGTCACTCTTATGTAGTCTGTGTTTTGGCTTCGTAGCACCACCAGAATCAAACATTAAAGTGAAAAACGACTTGTAAATCTTAAGGGTGTCTGAGCTGCCTTATGTGTTCCATCAGGAATCTTCTGGAAAACCATCAGGACCTAAACTCATCCGGAGAGGAAGAGGATGAGTTTGTTCCATCTAAGAATGACTTGCTGAGCAGCAGCGAAGAGGAGGGTCAAGATGAGGATGGGCCGAATATTGATGATCAAGTGTCAGCGAAGAAGTTTCGATATGTTGCAACGGGTTCTTGCAATTCTCGTTCAAAACAGAAATCTTACTCCTCAGCGAGAACGCAACGAAGAACTCCCGCAAAGAAGGTGATGAAGACCAGACGCACACTGATATTCAGACATGAGATCACCACTTTCTCACCGTCTCTCTAATATTTCTACAGATCTCACCGGGAACGCCACAAACCCCCCGTCATGCCACGCCCAGCATCCCCATCAGGTCCCTGCAGACCCAACAGCCGGCTAACATCCTGGAGGAAGCCAGAGCCAGGTGAGCTCATGGTAGACACAAGTGAAAGGACTCAGAAAACTAAACTGTCTTTGTTGCAGTGCAGACACATCAGATGGTGAGCATGACGCTTCAACATATCCATGTTGTATGTTGTATGATAAAGATACATCCGTGGACCTTTTTTTCTTTTTTTGTTTGAACCGCAACCACAGTGCAGCAACAATGCATGAACCTTTCAGGTGGACTTTGAGTGTCCTTGAAAGTCAAACAGGAACAACTGTCGTGTATGTGTGAAAGAGGGAGTAGTAACGCATGTTGCACTCACAAAGTAGAAGATGGCAAGTTGGTGCAGTAAAAGTTTACTTGGGGATCGACTGAAATTTAAACCTGTTGTATTTTAATGAGTTTTTCCTCTTTTATCAGGCTGCATGTGTCATCGGTGCCAGAGTCTCTGCCCTGCAGGGAGCAGGAGTTTCAGGACATCTACAGCTTTGTGGAAAGCAAGATCGTTGACAACACAGGAGGGTGAGAGAAAGCTTTTCGCAGTCTTACTAGAGTCGCATCTGCACACTTCAGGGTCTACATGTCTCAAGGCTGTTGGCTTTTTTTTCTTTTTTTTTAAACTGTGGTCTTTATTGTGATTTCGTTTTATTACAGGTGCATGTACATCTCTGGTGTGCCAGGAACTGGAAAGACGGCGACAGTTCATGAGGTGATTCGCTGTCTGCAGCACGCAGCTGACATGGACGAAATCCCTTCATTCCACTTCATCGAGATCAATGGGATGAAAATGACAGACCCACACCAGGCCTACGTCCAAATCCTACAGGTGGGAATGAAGCTTTTTCACAGCCGCTGCAGGCTTCAGTCAGGACTGTAATAATCATTTTGCTTTGTCACTTCACCAACTTACTCTTCAGAGCTTATAACAGGGATGCTCGTGTGTGTGTGTGTGTGTGTGTGTGTGTGTGTGTGTGTGTGTGTATATATACAGTGTATAGTGCTATCTGTCCCTATGTGCTCTTATCCAACATTCACAGACTTGTGATTAATGCATGGGGGCAGCTCGGGGTTCAGTGTCCTGGCCAAGGATACTTTGACACATGGGCTATCTGCTGACCTGCCGTACTAACGTCTCATTCATTTATCTCATCCCTGCAGAAACTGACTGGTCAGAAAGCCACACCTGACCACGCAGCAGTTCTGTTGGAAAAGAGATTCAGCAACCTAGCGCCCAGGAAGGAGACTATTGTGCTGCTTGTGGATGAAGTAAGAACTATTTTTAAAGAGGAAATTTTTTCCGCTTATCCTTATCATAGTCACGGGGGCCCGGAGGTTATCCCAGCTACAGTAGAGTGAAAGGCAGGGGACACCCTCAGTATATCAACAGTGTGCCACAGGGCTAACACAGAGATGGATAACTATGTGCACTTACATTGACAAATATGGGCAATTTAGAGTCACCAACTAACCCAACCCTAGTAACTGCATGTGTTTCGACTGTGGAGGAAGCCGGAGTACCCGGAGAGAACCCACAGAGGCACATGAAGAACATGCAAACTCCACACAGATAGTTGACTATTAGCCCTGTGTTAGGTTGGTGACCTATCCAGGGTTGGCCCCCGCCTCTCACCCTATGATAGCTGGGATTGGCTCCAGCCCCCTCCCACCCGTAACCCTTTCCCCTGTAAGGATGAGCGGGAAGAGGATGGATGGATAATTTTTGCTAAGCATGTTGAAGAATCCCAGGCTCCTCAGGAAATGGTGCCTGCTCAGACCATGTATAGAGCCTGTGTGCTTGTCTGTCACTTTTAAGTAAGAATTGTGACAGCAGAGTAACAATCCAGTTTTTGTTTTGGCCCGCTGTAGTTAGACCTGCTGTGGACGAGGAAGCAGAACGTGATGTACAACCTGTTCGAGTGGCCGGCACGGCGTCATGCTCGCCTGGTGGTGCTGACCATCGCCAACACAATGGATCTGCCCGAGAGAATCATGATCAACAGAGTGGCCAGTAGACTGGTGAGACTGTGGTTAAACACTGTTATTCTTTACATTCCCTGACAGCAATACTATGAATGATGGTTTAAAGGTCACTGCTGTGTGGTAAAGAGATTTGAGCATGAAGCCAAAGCTGCAATTTACTGGCTGATTTATGTTCCTGCCCTCACATGGACACAAGCTGAAGCTACTGTGAGAAAGTAGTAGTAACAGAAATGCACTTATGTAATTCTCATTCAAGTGTCAGACTGTGTTAAACAATTTGACATCACGTTACTTCCTGTCTTTTCGAAATAATTTCTTCTCCTACTTATTTTGCTTTTCAGCCCTTTGAATATCTGAATATTAATATAACAACTAAATATCTCGTTCAGATGACTTGTAGGAAAAAACATAAACAAAAAGCCACTGATCATTTGTATTGCTGCTTCCAGGGTTTGACCAGGATGTCATTCCAGCCGTACAGCTTCAAGCAGTTGCAGGAGATCATCATGTCCAGGCTGAACAAGTTGAAGGCCTTTGAGGAGGACGCTCTGCAGTTGGTGTCCAGGAAGGTTGGCAACCAGATTGTCTTTAATGCAGTCTCACCTGCTCTGTTGTGTATTCACCTGCCCACCGTCAGGTCACGTCCGTGTCCCTCATATCTGGCAGGTGGCTGCTCTGTCCGGTGATGCTCGCCGATGTTTGGACATCTGTCGGCGGGCAACGGAGATCTGTGAGCACTCAGCTGCTGACCCTTCCTCCACAGGATTGGTGGGAATGAGTCACGTGATGGAAGCATTGAATGAGATGTTTTCCTCTCCCTACATCACTGCCATCAGGTGAGACCAAACCTTTGGTCACATTGGTAATGCACGCTGTAGAGATGTGCATTGGCAGCTGTAAGGAGAAGTGACTGATGTGGTTTGGTTTGGGTTTTTTCAGGTGTGCGTCAACACAGGAGCAGCTCTTCCTCAGAGCTGTTATTACAGAGTTTAGGCGGCTGGGATTGGAAGAGGCGACTTTCCAACAGGTGAGAAATATAAAACAACTAAAGTTACTAAAACAAAACCAACAAGCCTCTATAGACTGTACATGAAACTATTCCATAAGTTGATTTACCTTTGTAAAGGCTTCAATAAATACACATTTAAAGAATATAACACTAAAACTAACATGAATGCAGATATTCATTCATAATATTCTATAAATCATGTTTCGCTGGCTGTTCTGTGAGGAATTAGATGAGCTCAGAAACACAGGCCTACAGCTTTATTTAAATTACAGTCTATCTCTACATCACACATGTTGACCGAGGTGGTTAGCAAGAGAAAAACGGCCTTTCAGCTTACCCAGCTCCAGTCGTCGTTAACTGGAGGTGAATGAGAGAGATCTCTGCAGTGTCCTAAAGAATGAAATGCGTGTAGATTTCAGTGACAGTGGCAGTAATGCAAAGTCTGGATGCACATATTAAGCGACAGGCAACGAGCTTTGTAACAGTGCAGTCTGACATGAAAGGAGAAATATCACTTTACTTTGGTATGTTTTCATTTATCTGTTTTTAGCAAGCGCTGCTTGCATAATATCCAGAGGATGTTGCATTGGAATAACTTCCTTCCTGTATATTCTCTCTAAATAAGCCTTGGTACTGCCCCATTTTAGAGTCTGACAATGGGTCCAATGATTTCATCCCAAAACCTAGTGGCCCTCAGGGCTGTTGCCTATCCTGTACTGGTCTGTGCATCCCTCCATGCCTATGTCTCACCAGACCATCACTGGTCCACCTCAGCATGACCCATCAGTCATGCTGAATGATGTAACAGGCAGTATAATGTTCTCTACAGATTGTCGAGAGACTTTTATGTTTGTCACATGTGTTTAGAATGAGCCTGCTGTATTCTCTAAAAAGCATCGATGTACCTGCCAGTTCTGGTTCTCTATGGCAAATGCCAGTCTCGCTCCATGGCACTGAGCACATGGACCACTAGAGGGTGTCATGCAACCAGTACTACACTGGTCAGAAAAGATGAGGAGGGAAAATTTTCAGTTACCGCTTCCTGCAAAACCCTCCCTGTTTTGGGGTTTCTCATTGTTACCCCTCTAGTGCACGTGTTAATTTAATTTAAACTAAAGCTGCTGAAATTAATTAATCTTCTCAGCTACTTAACTGACCTGATATCCTCTTAATTAGGGTTATATTAGCACAGAAATCATTAAAAGTAGTACCTTTTTTAAATTGGGGATTTAAAACTTGTAATAGGCAGCTTTAGCTCTCTTTGTCTGTGTGGCAATTCCATGAATGTTTCAACTTATAAACCTCTTTTCCCTCAAACAAAACGTGTGATGATTGACAGATAACTCAAAAACACTCTAGTACTACAATAATTGATAGCTGCAGCCCAAATTTTCTACAGTTATAAGCTTAAAACGCTACACATAAAGATAACAATTGTAGCTGATTGTGTCATTTTAACACAGTCCACAGCAATTTTACCCACTTTCACATTGCACTGTTAAATTGGAGTGCTGTGTCTCAACTTGAAATGCAACATAAGGTCCCCTTGTGTTTTGTATGCCAGGTGTTCGTGCAGCACCAGGCTCTCTGTCGGATCGAAGGTTTTAAGCCCATCAGGGTCTCGGAGGGTCTGGCTGTTTGTCAGCGGCTGGGAGCCTGCAGGTTGCTGCTGCTGGAACCAAGTCACCTGGGAGTCCTGCAGCGCATCCGACTCAACGTCAGCCAGGATGACATCTTTTATGCCTTGAAAGCCGACTGAAGGAGGAGTCTTTCACACAAACTGAACAATGTCAGAAAAGTGAACCCTCGTCCACGGATTTCAGTTATGAGCTTAATTCTTTGTCATGCCCCCAATTTTACTGGAAAATTTTCTTCCTTCTCTGGATTTTATTTTTTATGTTTCAGTCTTAAATGTACAATAAAACTCTTTAATAATCCCTCAGTTGCTTTCTTGGAGTAATATTAAAACCTCTTTGATTATAGTTTCCTTCTTAGAGTTTTAGCTGCAGTTTAGGGATCAGGAAGACTCGTGCTGTAAAGAAACTTCTCTGCTAGCAGAGTTTGATCAGAGTTTTTAATATGGAAAAACACATCACCATCATGACTGTGGACCATGTTGCCGATTCACTGAAGCACAACTCTTTTCTCTATGAACCAAGGAATACTTTTGTTTGGTAATCATTATGTAGCATATCTACATTTTGTTCATTAACACAAACCCATGTTTGTTTAATGTCAATGATCTGCAGCTACAAACAAATGAAATTAACTGTTGTGCTTCTGCTGTCGGTTTTGTGACCTACATGTTTATTTTTTGTTTTTGACCTATGTGGTATATGTGATTTAAGATATGTGGTTTTCGAGAAGAAAAACTCATTTGAGGAAGGATATTTGGCACGCAGACTGCAATAGTCAGGGATCAAGCCATCAACCTTCCAATTAGTAGATGACCTGCTCTACCACCCGAGCAGGGGCGGATCTAGAAGGGTGGCATGGGGTGGCAAGTGCCACCCTAAAATGATCCCTTGCCACCCCAGTTTTGCATATGACAGTGTTGTTTATTAAAATAAGATAGCATTAACAGTTTGAGCGTAGTTACAGTCAACAGTGAATATAAATGCTAAAACTGAAAATATTGCATAGTGTTCCCCCCCTCCACCATTAACAAATGGTTCAGCCCATAGCAGGATCGGCTTTTTTCTTGTTTTCAGTAGCAAGCGATGTTTATGATTGTGCCAGAGCACATTTTGAACAACACCACGGGAATTTCGGATTTTACACAGGTGGTTGGATGTTAGACTCTGGAAATGGAAGGAAGGTGAGTGTTATTAACCCTCTGTGGTCCACGGACACGCTACACCTCCAAATCACATGACTGATGTAAGCTGACATAGCAACAAGCTGCAGCCACGCTGAGTCTCTGTTTCAGCCCACATTGGAAGTTCGGACTTCAAAGTTTTTAAATTTTAATTACAGGCCAGTAAATCCAGAGTTATGATAATATATATAAGCCATGCTTTTTTCTAAATACTGTCATCACGTTTTTGTGTGTGTGTTTTAAGCGTTTTCTAAGGACAGCCGAAAACAGTAAAGAAAGGAAAAAAAGCCACCTCTTTCCTATCGGTGGAAAAATGTACCATGTCGACCAATTAAAAAAAAAAGTCAACACGTGGGATTTGGTTGTTTAGGAAGAGGGGAGAGTTTTGGGAGTGACGGTAACGGCAGCGAGACAGAGCGAGCGAGTGAGAGGGAGAGCGAGAGAGTTTGTAGATGTGGGAGATTTGTGACATTTAGTGTGGAGTGTATACTTAGTGTGTTGTGTTGTCTTGTGTAGTTGTTCTGTTGTGTAGTCGTTTTGTTTTGTGTGTCAGTGAGGGCACTAATGAATGTCACAAAGGCACATTTGCAACGTAAATACTGTCACTAAGTAGAAAACCAGCGGAGTGATACACCTCCTGTTGTCAGGCCTGCAGGTTTGTCCCTGTGCTGTTCTCTTCTGTCTTTTGGTGGACAATTTTTTTTTTTTACTGGCACACATCATTTGTGGGGCATCTTATTGCGACACCTGATTGTTCTCTCATTTTAGTTTTAGTAATATTTTTAAATGGTTGTACAAAATGAAAAAAACGGCAGGTGTATTGGCTGCATTTTTAGATAAATAGTTGTATATGTTTACAAAATGTACATTTTATATTTGCATTTCAAGTTATAAAAATTTACTCAACATGTCTGTGGGTTTTTTTTTTTTACAGTAAAAAATGCTACTAGGATTTTAAGTTCTTTGTGTGATTTCAGATCAGTAATACTAACGCAGTATGTCAGTGAAAAAAACAACTAAATTCAGTTGAGCTGAAAAGAATGATACCAAACAAGGCAAAGGGGAAAAAAATAAAATGTTGTTTTTTGTTTTGTTTTGTTTTGGGTTTTTTTGGTCTTTTTCTTCTCTCCCCTCCTTTGTATATACTTATTTAGGCATCTAAATGTATATGTACAGACATAGATATATGATCGTTTATATAATGGTAATTATATTTTATGTAAAAAGGAGGGGAAGGGGAAGGAGGGGGAAGGAGAGAAAATAAGAAAAAAAAATTTGTCACTGTAAATGAGATATATACTTTGTTGCCTGATTTCGGAAGGGAAAGGAAAGGAAGGAAAGAATAAAGGGAAGGAGAAAGGGGGAAAAAAAGGGGAGGAAAGAAAGAAAAAAAACCCCTTCACATATCTGTAATGAGATCAACATCAATGCTCCACGATAGACAAAAATTTATTTTCTTTTGCCGAAGCATGTATTCAGTGCATGTGTTTTCCCAAAACATATGTGTTATACAGCATTTGTTTCCTGAACTGAACAGCCAAGCTGTGTTTTTTGTGCCAACAGAGTGCCAATGTAGATAAACATGTACAGTGGCAATAAAAAACAAACAAACAAACAAACAAACAAACAAAAACCGGCCGGTTGTACCTCAGACCTCAGTGGGTTAATCCAACAAATCATGAAAAATTAGGTTTAAAGTTTTGTTCATGACAGTGCAGATTTCTGACCTTTTGTGTAATTTAAGCATGTAACAATGTGATTGTTTTCTAACAAAAAACAGTGTGAAACTTAAGTTAGACTTGTGTTTGTAAATGAACCGCCCCATGTTGTGTAGCTTTCTGGATTTTATACTTATTGGGCTACATATTTATTTATTATACAGGCTATACAGTACATAAGATCAAAACTCACATGTTTTATGTAACTAAAGTGTGTAATTATGTGGGCTACAGACAATAATTAAGTTATGGACTATATTTATATGAAAAACGTGTATACTTATACTGCATTTGAATCATTTTAACTATATGTAACCACCTGCATATGTGTTTGGAAAAAAAAGGCTTTGATTTTGCCACCTCATTTGATTTCTTTGCCACCCTCATGCCACCCTAAGAAAATTTCTCTAGATCCGCCCCTGCGCCCGAGCTACCTCCCTGAACCAGCAGTACATACAAACACCATAGCCAAAGTGTAGCAGCTTCACTGCATGCCGAAAGAGGTCCACAACTGGACCTTTTGAATCAGTGGTTGATATATTAAAACTGTAAGATCATTTGTAATGATTAAACAGCACAGGGGATTTACAGTGTGAAAACACTGAATATTGATATTTTAAACAGCATTTCTGTTGTCGTCTTGTTGGCCATGAAAACTTGTCACTGCGTCAGGGAAACATGAAGAGAAAGCCCAAGTGAACAGAATGCTGGAGTTTGATAAATACAAGTCGGATACTCTGCTGGATGCATATGAATGAAACTCAGACTACTCTGCTATTGGTCTAGGCTGCTGGGGAATTCCCATGATGCACTGAGTGTTTCCCCTTCACTCACTTTTTTCATTCCTCACGTGTTTGTACACCACTCTGGATTTAATCAATCATTTTGTCCTGTCTTCCTCCCCTTGCTTCCAATCGGTCACGCAGACCTGCCTGAGCCTGATTCTGTCAGAGGTTTCTTCCTGTTAAAGGGGACTTTTTCCTTCTCATTGTAGACAGGGGGTCATATGATTGTTGTGGTTTTCTCTGTGTTATTTTAGAGTCTTTACCTTACAATATAAAGAGCTTTGAGGCAACTTTTGTTGTGATTTGATGTTATATTAATGAAATTTAATTTAATTAATGGTGCATATGTTTGAGAAAGCTTTTGAGCAGTTTGAGAAAAAGTGGTACAGGGAGAGGTAGGAAACTCCATCCATCCATCCATCTTCATCCGCTTTATCCGAGGCCGGGTC
>CAKLIZ010000603.1:0-24389 GCA_922035795.1 Oreochromis mossambicus
TGGACAAAATACTCATTTGCCTAATAATTCTGCACTCCCTGTATCTTATTTTTCTACTTTTCCCAGGAAGGGGCTACTTGCCCCTCCCTGGGAAAAGGAGGGGCAACCATCCCCAACTGCCTCCCTCTTCCCGCTCCACCACACCCACCCACATGCAGGGCCTCGGGGTGCAGGTGTGTCACCAGGGTGCAGGGGAGGCATTCCCCCTCTGTCCCCTTCTAGCCACCTGTGCCTCAATTAAGTGCCTCAGTTGTTGTCAGAACTCTTTGTCCCTCTTTCTACAAACGCCTTCGTCCACTTATCCCCAAGGCCGAGGTCAGATGGCCCCGGCTGGATAGCTGCAGGGCAGGATGGCTGTGTCTACATCGGCTTACTTCTCACCCCTTACCCACCCCTGTTGCTTGTTATGTGTATATGGTGTTGTGATGTGGACATTTATGTGCTCTGTGTGCAGAGGAGTTTTTTTTGTTTTCTGTTCTCATGCTGTCCTCCCACAGGAGCTGTGGAGATCAGGGAAATATTTTACTGCTAATATTCATAATCATCATTACCATTGCATTAATTATCATTTCATCAAAGCATTTATTGAAGCTGTTGGCCTTACGTTAAAACTTGTATTACAGGTGCAGCTATAATCATTTATTCATTATTATCTTTTATTTGTTTATATCCTTTTTATTAAGCTTTGGGTAGTGGCATTTGATTAGAACATTTATTCAACATATTACATATATAGTTTCAGTTAGGTTATTGCACACATGAGAGTTGGCCTCTGTCCTCACAGACAGAGTGTATTTTGAGGTCGAGACACACACACACTAGTGATGGGTAGATGAGGCCTCGTGAAGCGTTTCAGCACACTCCCCAAACTGTATCGATACTATGTCGACACAGTGTTGCTGTTTTGCTCCATACTGACACCTGCTGGACATTAAGTATCATTGCAGGCAACTTACTTGAGACTCACAACAGACACTGATTCAAATAATATACTTGTATACACTGTAAGATATTGTATTTTCTATGGAATCATTTTATATGTTTTGCATTTCAAATATTGTAGACATCTTTAAAATATATTGTGAATGACATTAAGTGAAAATTAAAATGAAAGTATTGTGAATATAATATTACCCAATTAAATTAATTGACTCAGAGTTTATTATAAATTTTTATTAAGAAAAATAAGTTTATCCAATGTTTTGCATTCAGTCTATTGCGTTTTGTTTTTTTTGTTTTTTTGACACCATTTCCCCAGCTTTGGAAAACTCACAGGCACAGATGAAGCTGGGTACACAAAAAGTGTAAAGCCAGGTGGAAAAGGTTCAGATAATATGTCTTCCTTTCCCCCAGTACGTTAAAGGATCCTCTGATCTTGGAATTTTCTCTCCGACACTCTCCATAATACTAAGGGGTTGACAGTCCTTTATAATAAAATTCAGGACTGCCTGGTCCAGAACAGTCTTCCTAGATGCTTGATTTCAAAATAATAAAACACATATTAATAAAAAAAATAAAAATAAAAAAAAGATGATAAAGCTGTTCAGTGTCAATATAGCCCGACCTGTGTTCATTCTCGGTGTGTTTGTCGCCTCATTTTCATGTTTGGCTCTGTAATGGCTGAGGAGGTGCTTTTGTTTGTGTAAGAAATGCAGAACAGACAAGACATTTAACCTGCATCAAATGAAATAAATAATTTACACTGCAAGTCACATTGCTGTTTTTCCTATTCTGATAGATTACACTGAAACAAAGACAGACAAATTATTTGCAGTTAAGATCAAACTGATCCCACACAGCAGAAACATTTCTTTTTCTTTCGGGCTCCGTTTTGTTATGGAGAGATGTGTATTTTTATTTTATCTTTGCGAGAGTAATTTTTGTTTTTTTGGTGGCGACTCGTTACGTTGACAGATGCAGATGCGGTACCTTTTAAACAGTTTGGCGCGTTGGCAATGAGCGATACAGCAGCTGTGTCGATCACGTGACTTTTTCTTAAAGCGACGCATGCACCGATACAGGCTTCGCTCTGTGAGCTTGATACATGCGCCGGTGCGTCAGTGTTGCTGGACCCATCACTAACACACACACATAAACAGTAGTTAGACTCATGTTTATGTAAGAGTTCAAATAATAGTTTGCAAAAGCTTGTGACTGCAAAATTATGTCTGCATGAGGGACAGTTTGTTCTAGGGGATAAGTGAGAGTTAGAAGATTAACAGGAGGCACCTGGCCTCGAGACGGAGAAGATGTCCTTTCTAAATGTGTCAAAAGTCGTCAACAGAACGTGTGGTTTTGAAACTTATGCGTGTATTGTATCTGCTTGACGCATGAGGGGGCGTCAAACCCTGATGTTATAAAAACAACTGCTTGTGTAGTCTTGTGTGTGTCTGTGCCCATCCTCAATATCTGAACCCGCAACAGAGCCCAGCATGAGTAGAGGTCTCTTTTTTCCCCTCCTCCTTGTATTGTATTTCATTGTTTTTTCCATACTACTACCGATCTCCAACCTTCTGTTCCATTGTGTTGTCTGTGGTGTGTATGTATGGTCGGGGAGGGGGGGTCCCATTTCACTGCAGGGCAACTTGCATGTGACAAATAAAGGTTCTCTTGATAATAAAGGTTGTTGGAGTGTTGAGTGGATCCAAGCACAGATGCAAGTAGAGTTTAAATGAAAGTGAGTTGTTTCTTGGCTGATTGCAGGAAAGTCTAGAAAGATAAAAAGACATAGTCCAGAAGGGCTAACTGAGAAACTATAACCACTAAAACATAAAGCTAGAGACCACATCAGAACTATAGAAACTGAACAAATTGAATTCATTGGAATCGTTAGTCTCCTTGCTTATAGATCATGCTCATTGGTTTTTGCACTTTTGCTACAATCAGTTGTTTTCAGTTGTCATCAGGAAAATAGCAGAGCAGTTTACAGAAGAATATGGACATTATTTGTGTTATTTTTTTATTTTTTTTTGCACTAAAAGACATAATGCTAAAGCCAAACTGCATCCAGAACAGAAAAAAACTGTGTTATGCAGCCAACACAACTCTTCACAAGCGCATGTACACACACCATGCTAACTAAGATAGCCAAAAATCCAGATGGAGGTGAAAGCTGAGTTAAAGCTGAGCCAACCCCAGCACAAGTGAGCCATCAATTGTGAGCTGCGGTGAAGCCAGCCACTGCTGAACTTCATCAGGTAAAAAATGGATGAGCAGTCAGGCTGTAGCCCTTTGTTTCTACCTGCTCATCTTTCTACCTTACACTGTTAGCCTTTGCAGTAATTTCCATAGCTTAGTACTGCAAAATCAACAGTAAAAAACTCTAAAGGATGTTTGCAGTTTAGTACTGTAATTTGCAAGTAATTGTGGGAAAATTCCATAAGATTACATTATTTTTACGGTAACTCACCATACTCACAGAAACAGCTGTAAAATACAGCAAATGTAACAATTGGTGATGTTACTGAGATTATACTATTACACCATCTGGATTTCTGTTGTTTTCTACTGTAGATCTAAGAGTAACTACTTAAATCCTCATTCAGAGTGTATTACTATAAAATGCAATTCACTGTGAGAGTAGTATAACATATAAACTACAATATACAGCATCATTTTTAACTTAAGGAGTAAGTTGCAGCCACACTCAAATGGAATTTCTTGAATTGAACATATATTAATAAATGTATTTGTTTATTCAAACAATGTGAAACATTATTACAGTCCACTTTGTATACTTCCGGCGCCCCCCGTGTGCGGCAGCCTGTTACAGCAGCTCTGCTCATTCTGAGTTTCTTTCTTTCTTATCTTTTTTCTTCTCGTAATTTTTATAACTAATGTATTAGTAATTAGACTCTGCAACCATGTTCTACCGTTTTGTGCTAGTTCTGGTCGTTTTTCTTAGTTTTTTTCTACTTTTTTCACCCGTGTCTGGGGACCCAGAGCAGGGATCCTTTGTTTACAGTAAGGATCAGCTGTTAGCGCTGCGTCCCGCAGCGGTACTGCCGGCGGACAGACTCGACATTCCCAGCGAGCTGAGGAAGAAAAGACGGGGGTGTCGTGCTGGGAAGCAGCGCCGTCGCCCGAGAAGGAGACGTTATCGACCATCTCTTCCTTCTGTAATCATTGGAAACGTAAGATCTTTGCCCAATAAGATGGATGAGCTCACGTCGCTAACCTGGTCACAGAGGGAGTACCGGCAATGTAGCATCATGATGCTAACGGAGTCGTGGCTAACACCGCTAACTCCGGACACGAGCGTGACACTACTGGGATTCCAGATGCTGTGAGCGGACAGGACGAGAGAGAGCAGTAAGAGGAAAGGAGGGGGACTGACAGTGTTTGTGAACGACAGATGGTGTAACCCTGGGCACATCACTGTGAAAGAACAACTCTGCAGCAGAGACATTGAGATGTTAGCTGTTAGCATGCGTCCGTACTACCTGCCCCGGGAATTCTCGCATGTTATCGTGATAACAGCGTATGTCCCCCCCTCAGCCAACGCGGATGCAGCCTGTGACTCTCTCCACTCTGTGGTCAGCAGACTGCAAACACAATCTCCGAGGGCCCTTCTCATAATATCAGGGGACTTTAATCATGCCTCACTGGACTCCACACTGCCCACCTTCACCCAGTATGTGACCTGCCCAACCAGAGACAATAAAACACTGGACTTACTGTATGCCAATGCTGAAGAGGCATACAGTTCATCACCTCTCCCTCCCCTGGGCAGATCTGATCACAACCTGGTGCACCTTGTCCCTGTGTATGAGCCCTTAGTGCGCAGGGAGCCACCAGCCACCCGCACAGTGCAGAGATGGTCGGAGGAGAGCGAGGAGGCTCTTAAGGATTGTTTTGAGTCGACTGTGTGGGAGGTGATCTGTGACGACCACGGAGAGGACATTGACAGCTTTACTACATGCATTACTGACTATATTAATGTCTGTGTGGATAACACCGTACCTACCAGGACTGTACGGTGTTTCTCCAACAACAAACCTTGGATTACCCCAGAAATTAAAGCTGTCCTCAAGCAGAAGAGGAGGGCCTTCAAATCCAGAGACAAAGAGGAGTTGAAAAGGGTGCAGAGAGAGTTGAGGGGACTGATAAGGACTGGGAAGGACAGCTACAGGCAGAAGATGGAGAACCAGCTTCAGCAAAACAACGTTGGTGAAGTCTGGAGAGGCCTCAGAACCATCTCGGGCCACAAACATCAGAACTCTCTGCCTGGGAGGGATGTGAGGTGGGCAAATGAACTGAATCATTTCTTCAACAGATTTGATTCAGCCATGAGGCAGTCTCCAACATCGGCTGCAGACTCACCCACCCCCACTGCTACTGTTCCACCTCTGATACCTCAGACACTTCACACCTCCTCTATTCACCCTGCTCACTCCTCCCCACCCCCAACAACAGCATCCAATACACACTCAACACAAGGCTCCAGCCTGTCTCTCTCAACCACCCAGGTTAGGAGGGAACTGAGGAGGATTAATGGCAAGAAGGCAGCGGGCCCAGATGGCATCAGCTCAAGGGTCGTCAGGTCCTGCGCGGACCAACTGTGTGGGGTGATGGAGCACCTCTTCAACCTGAGCCTGAGGCTGGGGAGAGTCCCACAGCTCTGGAAAACCTCCTGTGTTGTACCAGTGCCAAAGACTTCACGCCCCAAGGACCTCAACAGCTACAGGCCGGTGGCTCTGACATCCCACCTGATGAAGACCCTGGAGCGGTTGGTCCTGGCTCAGCTTCGGCGCCTGGTGAGCTCATCACTGGACCCACTTCAGTTTGCCTACCAACCTGGCATTGGAGGGGATGATGCCGTCATTCACCTCCTACATCGTTCCCTCGCTCACCTGGAGACCACTGGGAGCACTGTGAGAATCATGTTCTTTGATTTCTCCAGTGCCTTCAACACTATTCTTCCCTCAGTTCTGAAGGACAAGCTGGAGAACTCTGGAGTGGACCATCACCTCACTACCTGGATTTTGGACTACCTCACCGACCGACCACAGTATGTGAGGACTCAGGGCTGTGTGTCGGACAGGGTCGTCTGCAGTACGGGGCCCCCACAGGAAACGGTTCTGGCTCCATTCCTCTTCACCATCTACACTGCAGACTTCTCCCACAACTCCACCCAGTGCTTCCTGCAGAAGTTCTCTGATGACTCTGCAATAGTCGGCCTGATCACTGATGGGGACGACAAGGAGTACAGAGGACTGACTCAAGACTTTGTGGACTGGTGCCAGCTGAACTACCTCCAGATCAATGCCAGTAAAACCAAGGAGCTGGCGGTAGACTTCCGCAGGCACAAACATCCTCCACTGCAACCACTGAACATCCAAGGTATGGACATCGAGGCTGTGGACAGCTACAGGTAGGTACCTGTAGCTGTCGGGTAGTGACTGTCACTACCCGATCCGTACCGGAAACCCGATCCGTACCCCGCATGCGTGAAAGGTGTCTACTTCCGGTCTTAGCGTTTTACGATAGTTACGGGTCCGAGTATCTGTTAAGATGTTAAGAATAATAATTATCTCTTAAAATGTTTCAGATAATGAAACATTTAATATAATGTAGACAAAAACAAAAAAATTAAAAGATAGTTACGGATCAGGACTCCCCGATCCTTACTGCGCGTCTGCAAAGTCGGACCATACAAATCGGGTCTACCCGATCCGTACTGCACATGTGCAGGGGTTTTCTTCTTCTTCTGTTCGTTTAATGGCAGTTTACTCCCCAGTGTTCGAGGATACCGCCACCTGCTGACCGAGTGAATTAACCCTATTGTAAACTGAATTAGCGTCATTACAAACGTGTGTTAATTTTGATTTAGTGATAGTTAAACTTAGTTCAACTTAGTACATTTATTATCCCTTATCCTTTATTATCCCTTATTAACCCTTTTTAAGAAAAGCCTCGGAGCCCACTCAAGTTGAACCGCTCACTCCGCCATCTTCCCAGAATCCGAGGATGAGCGCTTCAGTACCGAGCCCACCGCCCTTTTTGCAACATGTGGGTGAGCCGCCGATACCGTTTATGACGTGGCGCAAATTCTTTGAGAATTACATGCTAGTGATAAATGCTACGGGAGATGCATGGCCGGAGGCAAGACGACGAGCTGTCTTATTACATTGCTTGGGACCAGAGGGACAACGACTGTTCTACACACTGCCGAATCAAGGTACAACGTTTGCTGACGTCATGACTGCGCTTGAAAACCACTTTGTCCCTAAAGTGAATGTAGTGGCATGCAGGCACACATTCAGACAGCGAGTTCAGCGGGATGATGAAACTGACCCAGTATGTTGCCGCCCTCAGAGCGTTAGCTGCGCCATGTGGTTTTGGAATAATCGAGGGTGAGATGATTCGGGATCAACTTGTTGCTAATGCTAATCTCAGTGTTGTTAAAGATAAATTGCTGCTGGAGGAGGACCTTACATTGGACAAGGCAGTTACTATTGCGTGTCAGGTGGAGGCTGCGGTCAAGAATGCTACATTCCTCTCTGCTGCACCCATGGCCCAGACTGCTGCAGTACAAGCTGTGGAGGTGAAGGATGCACGTCTTCAGGGAAAAAGAGGAGCGCGACCAGCTCAAGCTCAGGGACCTACATCTAAAGAATGGCACAAAAAGGCAAGTGATAAAGAGCAACAGCGTCATTGTTTCAGATGTGGATCCGAGAAACACCTGGCTAATGATAAAAACTGTCCAGCAGCAAAAGTAAAATGTGATAAATGCAACAAAAAAGGGGACTTCGCCAGAGTTTGTAAATCAGCTGTAGCAGTGGTCAGGGAAGTAGTTGTTCCTGAGTTTACAGTTTTATGTGTTGATGATCACAAACTGATGACTGCAGCATGTGATAAGATTACATGCAAAATGAACATTGAAACACCACAGGGAAACTCTCAGGTTCTGGAGTTAATTGTGGATACAGGAGCTTCAGTATCTATCCTTCCAGAAGCCATCTACAAAGAACATTTTGCACCCTGTGCTTTGACTGAACCGAAAGTTAAGCTTGTCACTTATGCAAAAGGTGACTTGCCTGTCATTGGCTGCCTACAGGCTTCAGTGAGGGTTGCAAACAATGACAGAAAAGTGCCAGGATCATTCTTCATAGTTAAAGATGGATCACCTTTGCTGGGGTTGGACTTAATTATAGCACTTAACATTGATATCATTGCTGGAAAAGTCATCAACAAAGGAGAGGATCCTGCAAGAGGTTCACTAGCCAGTAAACAAACATGCACGGTGAATAACATTGATTCTTCTTCTTCCGTTCATCTCGGAGCTGTTAAAGGGTTCATCCACAAAGTTCAAGTGAACAAGACAGTACAGCCAGTTCGTCAAAAACTGCGGCGTCTACCACTCAGCATATGTGAGGAGGTGTCAGCTGAATTGAAACGTCTACTCCAAGCAGGCATCATCGAACCAGTGGATGCCGCTGAATGGGTGAGTCCTCTAGTGGTTGGAAGAAAAAGTAAGGGAGACTTAAGACTTTGTGTGGATCTGCGTGAACCTAACAAGAGTGTGATCATGGACTGTTACCCTCTTCCTCACATGGAGGATTTGTTCGCACAGCTGGCTGGGGCTACACATTTTAGCCAGATTGATTTGAGTTCAGCTTATCACCAACTGCCTCTTCACCCTGATAGCCGAAGCCTCACAGCATTCATAACCCATGAAGGACTCTTCCAGTTTACCCGAGTCCCGTTTGGACTTGCTTCAGCCCCTTCTGCCTTCCAAAAGATGATGCAAACAGTCCTAAGAGACCAGACAGGAGTACAGAACTACTTGGATGACATAATAGTGTATGGACATTCCAGAGAAGAGCATGATGAACGGTTACAGGCTGTCCTCCAACGCCTGAAGGATGCCGGTCTGCAGATCAACTTCAACAAAAGTTCATTTGGACAGACATCTATTCCGTTCTTGGGACACGTCATTTCTAGGGGTGGCCTGAGCCCCAGCCCAGACCACCTGACTGCCATCGCCAAAGCTCCTGCACCAAAAGACATGGCTGCTCTTCGTTCCTTCTTAGGCTTGACTTTGTGGTTCAGCAAATTTCTACCAAACTATGCAACTGTGGTTGAACCACTCCATGAGCTACTTCGGACAAGTCAGACGGCTGAACTTCAATGGACTGATACAGCAAATGAAAGCTTCAACAAACTGAAGGAAATGCTACTAAAAAGTCCAGCACTGGCAATCTTCAACCCAAATCTGCCAACATTCATCACCACGGATGCCTCAGATTATGGTCTTGGAGCTGTCCTGACCCAGTTGAACTCAAACAATGAGGAACGGGTTGTTGCTTTTGGTTCCCGCACCCTGTCCCCAGGAAATATTCAACAATTGAAAAAGAAGCTCTCGCCTGCATATGGGCCGTCGAAAGATGGAGGACGTACATATGGGGACGCAGATTTACTCTGAGAACTGATCACCAGGCCCTCACCACCCTGTTAAGTACTAAGGGGATGAACAGAGCTGGCATGAGGATTGCACATTGGTCAGCCAGACTGATGTGTTTCCAGTATGACTTAGAGTACCGTCCAGGAAGCCAAAATGTTATAGCTGACTGTATGTCCCGTGTTCCCCTGCATACCACAAACACAAGTGTAGACTCTGAACAGGACTTAATCCCAGAGATTGCTGAAATTTCTCCTCAGCTAACAGCGCTTCCACTGGCTGACTTCAAGGCAGAATGTGAAGACTGTCCTGAATTAACAAAACTAAGACAGATCGTTCTTTCGGGCTGGCCGAAAGTAAGCAAATCCTTACCAGATGATGTCAAACCCTACTTCCTGGTCCGACATGAACTGGCAGCAGAGTCACCGCTGATATTTAGAGGAACACGGCTGATCGTTCCCAAATCTCTGCGTGGGAATGTAGTGCACCTAGCCCATGAAGGACATCAAGGCATGGTCCGAACCAAACAACGCCTGAGAGATCTATATTGGTGGCCAAACATGGATGAGCTGGTCCACGAAATATTGTCCACATGCATAACCTGCCAATCATGTGACAAGACAGCAGCTGTTTCACCTGCACCGTTACAACCCATCAAATTCCCAGAGGGTCCGTTTCAACATGTTGCTGTTGACACTGTTGGTCCGTTTGAACAAGGAACCTATGACTGCAGGTTTGCCATCACACTAGTTGACTATTTCAGTAAGTGGCCTGAAGTCGCATTCACACCAAACGCCTCAACTGCGACAGTGATTGCATTCCTGACTTCTATTTTGAGTGAAATAGAAGTGAAATTACGACTGATAATGGTCCGCAGTTCACCTCAGCTGCCTTTGCTGAGTTTCTCGCTGAAAGGGGCATAACACACATCAGGACAAGCGTCTATCATCCTCAAGCAAATGGATGTGTGGAGCGCTTTAATAGAGTACTGAAGGACTCCATACAGACAGCACAAGCTTCTCAGTGACCATGGAAAACTGTGGTTACAGAACTGCTTCAAAATTATCGAGCGACTCCCCATGCTACAACCGGTGAGTCCCCTTTCCAGCTCCTCAGAGGAAGAGCCATGCGGACTAAACTCAACATCCTGCCACCACCGAAGGATGCTGGACAATATGACCACATCAGATCCAAAGTGACATTGACACAGAAAAGAAGTGCACTTTATACAGACAGAAAGAGAGGTGCTAAACCTACTAAAGTGACTGTGGGTGCTTCAGTGAGAGTACGAAAGCCATTCCAGGTGGGAAAAGGAGAGCCACAATACACCAAGCCGCTGGAGGTACAGCAGCAGACGGGTGAGAGTTCTTTCGTCCTCAGCGATGGGAGAAGATGGAATGCAGCGCGTCTCTCACTCGTCCCACAGAACTCAAAACACACACAAAGAGCTGATACAGAGGCGGAAAAGTCTGTGAAGGTTCTCAGTCATCCAGGTCATCGTAGACTAAGGAGCTTGGTTCTTCTTTTACTCTTTTACTCTTATGCTGTTTTGTAGATCACAAGGTTTAAAACTACTTATAAACACACACACACAAAGTAACTCCACCAGAGTGCCTATTTCGGGTCACTTTTGCCGATCCAAGCCCGGATAAAGAAGCGGGGTTGGAATTGTGACATTAAAAAAAACAATAATTGCTAAAAGAAATTTAATTTGTAGTTCTAAATAAACTCTAAATGCATTTAGGACGTTTTTTACTCACTTTATGTCTCTTCCACGATGTTATTTCTCTCTCCAACAACATAGGTTACAATTATATTAGCATGACCAATTATGCAAATTAGGTGATGACGTCATTTAGCGACTTCTAGCGACTTTTAGGACAACCAATAGCGATTTTCCTTACTGAGGAGTTGGCAACACTGCCTTCATGTTCTACTATATCCCAGGATTCATTGCGGGTCATAGAGGAGATTTGTTTCTGATAACGATGGTGGTCGAAGCAGGAGAGGAAAACACTTTCAAATGTAAGTATATGAAAATCTGGTTGTACAAAAGTTAAATTGTTATAGCGGTCGTTTTGTTAAGCTTTGGGCATCTGCATAGACATGTTTCTTTTCTTTAAAATAACCGTAAACCAGCTTGTATCGGGGGTCCCGCGATTTTTCATGTATTGCCGCTTACATACAGCTAATTTTGATTTTTTCGAATTGGTGATATGTTGTGGGGAACAAAGACCAAACGGCTTAATTTATTAAAACGAGGAGAAAACGATCACCTCTTCACTGGGGTGAAGAATTGGGCCGCTACAGCGTGGATGTACAAGAATAAATCAATGTACACATCATATTCATATGAGTACGGTCCTATTAGCCCTCATGCTCTACAGCAGCGGTCCCCGACCTTTTTGCGCCACAGACCGGTTTATGTCAGACATGGAGCGGCCTTTAAGGTATCGCGGAAAAATACAACCACATAAAATGATCCGACCAAGACAAAAACTGTGGTATTTTGTAAATATAATAATAAACGTGAATGTACTGTGTAACTGTGTAACTTTATTAGAAGCGTCCTCCTAAAAATGCGCCAATATTGACAGTAACATCCTCCTCTCTGCCACTTAATGCTCTCTGGTCGCTATGGTAACGTGTAAATATTTCTTTCAAAATAAGACACACAACTACAACAAGGGAAAGACTCAGGGAAACCGAATTAACGATAAAACCCCTGAAAACCATAAATTTCACACCGGAGCCTTAACTCTCGTGGCCCGGTACCAAACGACTCACGGACCGCTGCTGTACAGAACCTGTGACGTCCAGACGGTGTTCCTCTGGTGTTCTGCTGTGAAAACCTTTGGGCTTAGGGATTAACATAGTTGCCATGGTGTCCTTTCTTCTCTTATTTGTTGTGTGTGATTAGGACAATTCTGGAGAGGATGGGCCTGCAGGGGAAAGTCACCCGCTTACAGGCCAGAAGACATGAGATAGCTTTAAAGAATACAAAGTACGTATGTGTGTTATCAAGAAGATAATTCTCAAGAACACAAGTTAATAAATGTGCAATTACTAAGAGTTGTTGTGGTGTTTTTATTTGCCTGCTGTCATTTTTGATTTCCTCTGCCTTTAGGATTGCAAGTATCCAGGCTCAGGAGAGGGGGTCAGTGGGAAGCCCACTGCTGCTACTTGGCCCTGGTTTGCCCTCATGGATGAGGTGATAGGACAGATGCCTTCCATTAAGCCTCCTGTCCTAATTTCCTCTCTCCCTGAGGACACTCCAGGGCCAAGCGCAGCAGTGGGTGACCAAAACGACAGCGATGACGAAGCGGCTCAGCCACCTACGACAGGGAGGAACAGGAGAAGAGACAGGGATGATGATCTGCCAGACCTCATCAGAGAGGACATGAGGCAGCAAAGAGAGGCTGAGGAGAGGAGAGCAGGGAGAGGACGGACAGACTGTTTTCACTTCTAGAAAGATTAGTTCCCAAATGAGTTATGTACTGAGAAATTTATTTATTTAAATATATTTGTTACATTGTTATATGTGTTGCATTAGTTTAAAGGTTTTATGTTATTAATAAATTGATTCAAACAAACAGTAATTGTCACTGAACTCAATTTGATTTACAGGCATTTGTAACACGTATGAACATAACGCTAACTTTGAACAATATTACTTGGATATTTATTTGATAGCAATAAAGTAAATAACAATAACAATTAAACAAGAATATTTCAAATACACAGTATGTAAAGATGAAAAACAATATTTACAGTTGTTCACACAGGATTAACCTGAGTGACCTGTTCCTGGACCCTTTCTTTAACAACTGTAATAGATTACAGGAAGTCTCTGGCAGTGTTGCTGAATCTGCGGAGCAAGATCAGACATGGATGAGCTGCTGCAACTGAGACCTGTGGTTTGTCTTTTCTGGTGGGCGAGTGGAGAATCACACAGGGTGGTCTGCAAAGAGAGCTTTAGGATGCTTCCTCCCACTGTCCCCTGCATCGTCCATCCACAGGGTTTGCAGGGCTGGCTCACTCATGGCTGCCACACCACTAAGATGTTTACAGAGATATGCAAGCAGGAGATGGTGGATGCTATATTATTAGTATAATACTTGTAACTCTGTAGCAGACAACAGTTTGATAAAGTGCTATGTATAAAAACAAACAAACAAAAGATTAGATTCTATACGTTTCAAAGATATTTAGTTTATATATTTTATATGATACAGTACATGTGTAAGAATGACCGATGTTGTGGCAAAAAATGATCGTCTGCCAAAAACTGATTTCCATTTTTTGCCCTAAACTGATTGCTCGTATTTAACCTGCTATGAATAACTTGTTGGTCTATAATACGTGAAACATGTCAAATGTGTCCCTCATTAATGATATCAAGTCACGTGCCACCAGCAACATTCCAGTAACAAGGTAGAAGCTGCAATCAGTTTTTGGCAGTGACTTTTATATATCCTTTATTTATCCAGTTAAAAAAAAATCTTATTGACATTAGAAATTTATTTTTTAAGAGTAATCTGGCCAAGAGGACAGCAGACAGCGCAACAAATATATCAATTGTACCTACATTATAACCAGAGTTATAAAGATACTTGAACAACAGGTAATT
The DNA here is from genome assembly GCA_922035795.1 of Oreochromis mossambicus. Lineage (NCBI taxonomy): Eukaryota > Metazoa > Chordata > Actinopteri > Cichliformes > Cichlidae > Oreochromis > Oreochromis mossambicus. The sequence continues at coordinate 14,034 of CAKLIZ010000603.1, forward strand.
ATTGTAGTAAACCATGTTCACCGAAGTCTATTTACCAACATACATGAAGATATTTCACATATTACACTCGGAAACATTGGAAATCAGTTTTGGCAGGCGAACACTTTTTTGGCACAACGCCAGCGATATTTCACTTATCCGTGTAATTAGCTAAGTAATTCCTAAATGCGTGTAGATTAAAGGAAATGATTTTACCTGGATATGATTGTCTCTGATGAGCCTAAGGTACAAAACGTGCGGGCGGCGACGATAAGGTTTTTCTAGCTCCTTGAGAAATAAAATTGTCCAAACAACAGAGCAACATTTCTGGGTCCATTTTAAAGTTTTCGCGCTGTGGCGCTAGCGTCCGGAAAAACACGCAAGTAAGGGCGGAGTTGAAGGCTAGGAGGCTGTCCACCAGTGTTGCCAACTCCTCAGTAAGGAAAATCGCTATTGGCTGTCCTAAAAGTCGCTAGAAGTCGCTAAATGACGTCATCACCTAATTTGCATAATTGGTCACGCTAATGTAATTGTTGTTGGAGAGAGAAATAACATCGTGGAAGAGACATAAAGTGAGTAAAAAACGTCCTAAGTGCATTTAGAGTTTATTTAGAACTACAAATTAAATTTCTTTTAGCAATTATTGTTTTTTTAATGTCACAATTCCAACCCTGCTCCTTTACCCGGGCTTGGACCGGCAAAAGTGACCCGAAATAGGCACTCTGGTCGAGTTACTTTGTGTGTGTGTGTTTATAAGTAGTTTTAAACCTTGTGATCCACAAAACAGCATAAGAGTAAAAGAACTGACTGTGTTACAGCACCCGCTGCTTGTTGAGAGTAAAAGCGATACGCGCTTTCACGTCTTTTTTTAGCGACTTTTTATAGAAAAAAAGTCGCTAGGGGGTCTGAAAACTCGCTAAATATAGCGACAAAGTCGCTAAGTTGGCAACACTGCTGTCCACAGCCCATCTGTTATGTTGGATACTCATTGTTTGTTCAATAAAGTTTCTATGGAGAAAAAAGGGGCTGTCCAGGCCTTCTCACTTCCTGACTACCCGTCCGTCTAAGGACACTACCTTGCGACGTAGGTAGGTAGTGTCCTTATGAGCATCCTTCCCCTGAATTCGGACACAGCCGGAGTGCCGTTGTAAAGCCTAAAATAAAGTGTTGAACCCAGACGTCGCCTCCGCTGCCTGATTTACAAACGCAACAGGACCCTGCAGCGAAACGGAGAGTTAACCTCTGACTGAGTGCCTGTTTTCACAGTCTGACCACCTGTTGAAGGTAACGTGCTAACATGGCTAACGCTAGCATCACCTCACGTAGCCCCGTTATTTTAAGGTCATCTTAGCTTATGAAAGTTTTACGTCGCAGCTGTACGAGCTAGCTACGTGTTTTGTAAGCTGCTGTGCTCTTCACAAATAAAGCTGGAAGCAGCTCAGACTGTTAGAACCAGCACTGAGGCCTGTTACATTTATACAGTGTTAGAGCAATGGCTGCAACCTACAGCCTTTAAACTAGCGATTAAAATGCTGACAGTAAACTCGTCAGTCCAGATGTTACCACATTACTTTGTGATACTTAGAGTTAAAACAACTGAGACAGGCTGATTAAAATAACAGCTGTCAGTTCTCTCATTCCTTATATCAAGGCTGGAGATCACACTACTGATTTCAGTTCATTTAATATGTGAGTGCACAGATTCATTTTCAATTGGACATAAATGATGATCAAAGGTTGTATATATGATGAATTCATCAAATCCCAGCCTCTAACACAGTGCGCTGAATCTTAGCATAAATGTCCAGTATATTCTAATCAGTGCAATTTAAGCATTCACTGAACCTACAGTATCTACACCTGTGTGGTAAATGTGTGGTAAAGATACAGATAATGAAGTTTAATTATTAATATAATATACATCATGAAAAACAAAAGCTGAAACTGATTCAGTTTAGTACTTTTCTCTGTATGCTCTGTGATTATAAAGGCCTTAAATTCTGTGATATATACTGTAAATGATTTTCACAGAGGTCTTAAAGTACTTAAATCACTGCTGATAGTCTGGTTGTTTATATTTTCACGTTTTTGTGTCTGTAGGGCTGTTTGATGACGATTTGGACTCCTCTGGGAGATGAGGACACACCCACATCTGTTCCATACTGCAGCCATTGATGGTGTTACAGCTCTGAGTCAGCTTTGGGGCATCAGACGCACACACTGGAAAACCACCACCTGGACTTCATGCAGGAGAGACATAACACAGATAACACTGTGAGTGTTAAATTTAACACTCAACACTCACAGTGTTAATTTCACACTAGCGATTTTGCTGTGTTGGTTTCTGCTTCAACAATATCTCCAGTCAAAGTGAAGAACAAGGGTTTTTGCCTTGCTGCATCTTCATTTTCCTCCTGACATTCTGCTGATTTTCAGATGAGTGTTCGGGAATGTTTCCAAAAGATCACCATCAGGCCAACAACATGATAACTGCTAGGATGTTCTTGGAAGTTTGTGAAGAGAAGTATGAGATAACTTTTAAACTGAAGAAAATGTCAATCTGAGGGACCTACTTGACCAACTTGTGTGCTGATGATTGCTGTTTGACCCACTTTATCTTTAGATTAGTTTCACAGACATACATACTATATGGCAACATTAGCTGGTGAGAGATGCCTTTGGCAACTTTCTCTTCAAGTATTGCTGATGATTAATTTCCACAAATGTGATGTAAAAATCAGACTATCATCTATCAGTAATAGATCCCTTCCATCCATCATCCATTGATCAATTTTTTACACCCAGCTGAGAACACCACACTACTTTAACCTTCAGATTTACTGTTAATATTAAATGTTTTCCAGAATTAATTAAAACAATGAAATACTTTCATTTCATTTGTTTGACTTTTGTCTACTCAAGATATTTTGTGATGCTCCAGATTGTATCTTTGCACAAATGCAGATAATCTCAAAGAGTTCCCCAAATTTTTCTGCAGCTGTAGTCAGTCCACCTCATCATACTGGCAGTAAGTCAAGATGACTACTGACATTTGGAGGTGACTATGATAAAATTTATAAACACACACAAACAAAGAGAAGAATTTCAAAATGCTTTAGAAAAATGCTGAATTGTGACAAGCAGAAAGTCCCTGAAACTGGCAGTTCTTACCCAACCTGAGAAGCTTAATCACTTAATAAGAGCTCAACATTCAGGTCACAGTAACTGAACTGGATCACATCCAATTATTTTCATTTTCGGTTTCTTTTTCCGGTGAGCCATTCATTTCTCTGCTATTCAAACTTTCTACTAAATGTCCCAGTCACTGGCTCTCGGCAGACTCAATGAATGGTCATATTTAGATTACTTTCTAATACAAAGAGTAAACAGTGGGACTATACAGTATGTGCTGAGCTTTCTGTAGAGCTCAACACATAATTGAGCTCTACAGGAAAACTGCTGCTGTTGGCTTGGGTGAATGATTTCATCTCATCAACAACCACCCACAGGTTTCACCAAGACTTGGCAAGGAAACTCAGTTTGTCAGTGTTATAAAGTGATTGCCAATGTCACACATCCGTTTATGTGTTTATCTGTTTACATTGTCTTTTCAGAAGGCATACACCACGGCCTGTTTTAGGATCTGAAAAGCCTCATAGCAGTGAAAGTTACCATATGGTTCCCTCACCATTGATTATAAAGACAAAAATAACTGCTTAACTGCACATTAATCTTTGTTTAATATATTTATTGACTTATAACAACTTTTAAGTTATTTATAGTCTGGCATTTATCGACATGTCACACAACTACATTAGGAAAGTAATACATACAACAAGAAATATATATTATGTGAGATTTTTCTGGTTTACATTCATTTATTAAAGCATATAATCTAACAGTATGAACATATTTCCATCACTATTTCTCACCTTTTCAATGTACTGACTATATTAACTGTTATCTTTGTAACATACATTATGAATGAAAGTAAGATTACTCAAACAAACTCAACAGCTTTTGACTGGCAGTGTTTGTCATGTTCCCATTCTTCTTGGAATTTCTGATTTTGGACTCACTGATAAACCTGAATAAAGGTTTGTTTGTGTTTAATCCTTCTTGTCTGTGGAGTCTGCTTTGGATTATTTTTCCTGTTTACTTTGACACACATGTATCTAAAGTGTCATAAGATGAAAAGTCAAGTACAGATATATCAAATTTTTACTTAAGTACAGTACTTAATTAAATGTCGAACAGATAAAGTTCCTTTTCTGCTGGCAGTTTCTTATGCCGTAGGGTGCAGTACCGTTCTTCTCGAGGACGCCACAGAGGCCCTCGGTTGGGCATTTTGGGATATCCTCATATTGCATTTCTTGTCCACCCACCCACAGCCACTCACCAGCCAGGTTACACAGGCCTGTCCACACCTGCCAACAATAAATAAAGAGAAACAAACAAAGTTAAAATAAGTACAATTATGAGTCTTTCACCAACACAAACGCATGCAGAAAACTGCTCGACCTCATCAGTGGTAGCGTTTTGTGCAATCTCTCGTGCAGTGGTGTAGTCATTTGGAGTGATCAGGGTAACCAGGTCATAGTCGTGGTTCCAGTATGAAGAGGCTGGATCTTCTGTGACCACTCCATTCAGAGACCTGCAGTGTTCTAATGCCTCCTCCCATGTTTTATTCTCCTTCACCAGAATCAGCTTTTCCTCATAACAAAGGAAATTTCTTTTTTCACCACAACCCTTGCTTTCCCATTTTCCGTTGCTTTTTCTGTTCACACAGTTTTCATTGTGATCTGGTTCTGCAAGAATTAGAAGCACAATAAAGAAAACAGACTGGGATGGATTTCAGAGATGTTTTAAATGTCTCTAAAACTAGATTCAGTATCAAATCATTTTATCAGTACAGTGTTTATGTGTCTAACAAACCCTCCTTGCTGAAGTTACAGCTGAAACAGTTGGTTTGAGACATCATGAAACTCAGTACAGTCAACACTTAGGTAGACAACACTGCTCTACACTGTAAATCTGATCCTTTCTCACCACTCAAATAGTTGAATGCTCAAAATGTCTCCAATTGATTTCAGGTCACAATGTAAATGAGTTTGGTATAATTACCAGTAGGTTTGATCTTGTAACATCTAAGGAGTAAAAAACATAGTATGAAAATTTACCACCGCCATCCCATTGTGTGAAGATGGTTATTTCGCCTCCTCTGGACCATTTCCATGGACTTGTTGCATCCTTCCGGGACAAACCGATCCATCCAGAGTACTGTAAAGCCGTATTCTCTTCTGCAGTTCTCACTCGGACCAAGTCAGTGTGGTTCTCCCTGCAGAATGCTACTGCGTCTGCCCAGGTATACTTGTAAGGGTCATTATAAAACTTGATGTCCAGCAGATGTCCACACACGGGGAAAAGAATAAGCAGGAGGGCAACGTGTTTCCTCATTGTTTTTTTCACAGGAGAAAACTGGACAAAAAGCCTGCACAGACAGGACACAGAGCAAAAACTTTATAGTGAGGAAGAGCAGCGTCTGCTGTGTCCACATAATGCTCTACTGATAAATGCTGGGAACACTTTTGTTGTTGTTGTTGTTGTGATCTCACCTCAATATCATGTTTTCTGCTAGTCTGTCTGTTTAGTTTAAATGTTTTCCCAGTTTTAATTTATAATTCCAGCAAAAAAAGTTGTATTTTGAGTTTAGTCTAAGGAGCTTCTTAGACTACGATGACCTGGATGACTTAGAACCTTCACAGACATATTTTGAGTTTAGTTTGCAATTTGGGTCCATTCCTGCCTTCCTAACACAGCCGTTATGACATCAAGCCATTTCAGAGACTACAGTGACTTTGGTCCAGTTTATAAATCAAAACCTTTTTTTTTTTTTTATCTATACTCGTTCCTATATCTGTGTAACAGTGTAATTAATCATGGTTTTCAATCACTGACATGAAAACAGGAGTAAACCAATTCAGTTCTCTTTCAATTGAACTGTGTTTATTATCACTTTGCTCATTACATATTTTGTCAGCTATAAATCTTACTACTGTTAGCTGTCAGTCAGTGTAAAACAAAATCCAAGCATAAAATATTAAGAACAAATGAACAAAGAAAAAGAAGAAATTTGTTAACCTAAGACCATTGTTTTAGATCATTGTTTTGGTGCTTTTTAGTCACTTGATGCTATGACAGACTATCGTTCTATATTTTAAACAAGCTAGAAGTAAATTCACTCCACCATAATCGTTTTAGGAAATTGCTCTCAAATGACTAAAAAATTTAGAGAATGAGTTGTACATGTATACATGCTAGTCTTATGAATTTAAACTGCTTTTAATATAAAGTTTCAGCAGATTTAAACTGAAATCAGCCAAATTTATGTTTTGATCACACTGTTTTCTCTTCATCTCTTTATAAATATAAGTCTCTGCCATTCATTCCCCAGACCTGTTTGTACAGCAGCACTTACCTTGGTAGACGTTAGGGAATTTTTGAAATTCACTCTGGTATGATCCCTCTGCAACAAGTCTGAAAAGACAGCAGTGGTGATTCAGAAGTTCATGCAAAACCTGCCATCTATGTCCCAACTAAACTGATGGATAGCTCTGGCCTGGCATCCCCCCCCCCCCTCAAGTCATTTAAATGAAAAGCAAAGCAGCAGCATTCAAATTCAATCTGTTCTGGATATTTACTTTGTCCTTCCTAGAGCCTTCAGGGATCGTGTACATGCAAACCACCACACCCTACTGACAGAAAACTGTCAAAGGTTGGGATTTTTGTGTTTGAGTGATGTTGAAATAGCGTGAAAGACAACAGATACGCATTAAAACATTTTTTCTGAAACATTAGTGTAAAAACATTGTTTTAATATTTGTGTTTGTATAATATATGCACACCATATTTTTAATTGTTTAATCTTTAAAAATATACATATATGTAAATATAAATACCAGTGACTACAGCAGCTCCAAATAAAGACAACGTTAGTAAACCACAATTAGCAGGACGTCCCGCACTTTCTCCATTCAACGTTTACAACCTTTAACTGCCTCATTAATGTAATAAGTTTACCTTAGCTTATACGCTGCAGTATAGGACCAAGTCTGTCACGGTTCTGGGTCCGTTGGACCCAGTATTTTGAGTTTATTATGCTTTGGTTTAATTTTGCATCTGGGATTGTTTTTTTTGTTGTGGACATGATGATTATGATGATGTCTATTGTTTGAGTTTCATGTATTATTTTCTGTCCGCCCCTCAGTGTCGAGTCTGCATCCTTGTGTAGTGCTCCGGTTTCCTGTTTTATTGTGAAGGTCTTCGTCTCATGTAAGTGTGTTCAGTTTACCTCCCTTGTCTCGTCTCGTTAATTACTCCCAGCTGTGTCCACCACCTGTGTGTAATCTCCCTGTGTTTCTCTGTGTGTATTTAAGTCGCGTCTTCAGTCATTGTATTTGCTGGTCCGTCTGTGTATCCTCCATATCTCATTCGTGTGTTCTCCCTGCCGTCACCATCATGTACCGTTGTCTACCCTGCTTCATGTTTGAGTTCTGGTTCGTATTCAGTAGTTTAGTTGTTTCCAGTATAGTTTAGTGTGATCTCTGTTTGCCGTTTTTCCACTTGTGCTTTGTGCTCAATAAACCACCTTCACACCTCCACAACTGCCTGCGATTGGATCCTCCTTTATCATCTCCACACGGCTCATCTCACTCGCCATGACAAAGTCATTTAAACTTCAGTGATATTGATATGGTTAATTAAGTAGCAGAGGGGGTTGTTGATCAGTTTCAGCTGCTTTGGTGTTAATGAAATTAACAACAGGTGCACTAGAGGGGCAACAATGAGACAGCCCCCAAAACACTAAAGCAGTGGTTTTTAACCTTATTGGAGGTACCGAACCCCACCAGTTTCATATGCGCATTCACCGAACCCCTCTTTAGTGAAAAATAAAATATGATTTTTTTCAAATTCAAGACATAGATATGTTTTTTACTGGTGCACAAAATGACCTGTGCATGAACATCACCTTGTTCAAAGAACAAAACCAACACAATGCATGAACTTACAACAAATTACATACCTGCAAATCAGTGTGACTTCTGCTGATGCCTTTGAGAGACCAGTTCAGATATGCGTGCTTTCACCTTGGCAAGTGCCACTCTCATGTCATTTTCACAGCAAAGTCTGTTCCTTTTCTTTGTTTTTATGTCCAGCATCCTTGAAAAGGATTGCTCGCAAAGATATGTTGTAACTAATGGTATAAAAAAATCCAGGGCTCTTTTAGCAATAATTGGACACTTGTCCATTTATCGACACCAAAACGTTGAGAGGGTTGTTGTTCTGAAGAGTTGCTGTTGAACCTGGCTCTGCTGAATTTCAATGATTTCGTCAAGGTATTCATCATTGACATCTGCTGTCTCAACAGCAAACGTGAACGGCTGTCTCACCCATGCTGGATATGACTCTCTTGTAGGAAAATATCTGTCGAGAGACTTTGCAAGCTCATCTAAGTGCGTTGCAATTGTTTGCTTCAGGTCCGTGGACACAGAAATATCTCTGATTCCAGACTAATCTTCGATCTTACTTACACAGTTGTCCAGAAGGGGGAAGTTTGCGAAGTTGTTGTTCTCTGTTCGTCGTTTCCATAACAGTAGCTTTTTTTGAAAAGCCTTCAGGTGTTCTTCCGCTTCTATGATATTGACTCCACCACCCTGCATCTGCTGATTGAGATGACTGAGAGCTGCGAATATATCATATATAAAAGCGCTATACAAATACAGGCCATTTACCATTTACCATTTACCATATCAGCCATGTATGCTAAAATGAGAATGAACTCAGGATTTTTGAAGCAAGCAAGTCTGCATGACAGTGTTGGTGCTCCTGCAAAAGCAGGGCTAATTCCACACGCATGGCAAAAACACGATTCAGCACATGTCCCTGGGATAACCACCGAACATTAGAATGGTACAGAAGTACCTCGAATTCACAGCCCATTTGTTTACACAGCTCACTGAAGATGCGGTGCCTCAGAGCACTATTTCTCACATAGTTCACACATTTCACCACAGTCTTTAATACTTATGCCATTTTAGGAGGCAAGGCTCTTGTTGCCAACGCATGCCTGTGCAAAATACAATGCATCGCAATGATGTGTGGTGCATCGGCTTTTGCTAGTGCACCAAAAGTTTCTTCCCAGCATGACTGGAGCTCCGTCCGTACAAACTGCAGAAATCGTATCCCATGAAAGATTGTTGTCTCTGAAGAAGTCATCCACAAGCTTCTTCACATCGGCTGCCTTAGTTGTTGTTGTAAGAGGCTTACAAAATAAAAAAATCTTCTTTTATCATGTCATCTTTCACATTGCGCACAAAACCAGCAAGCTGGCTTAGATTAGCAACGTCTGTGATCTCATCGAGTTGAACGCTGAATTTTGCCAGGCTTAAAATCAGATCCGCGACTACATGAGCCAAGATGTCTTTACTTATGTCTTCTATTCTGTCGCTGACGGTGTCATTTGATTGATTGATTGATTGAATCTTTATTTTGAACATGTTGAAAAAGTACAACAACATAGAATTAAAAAGAGACAAATAAACAAAGCAAAACAAAAGGAAAACGAGCAACCACAACTACAAATAACTTTCAGGTTCAAAAAGGAGCAGGAAGAAGCATAAGCTTATTTAATCCCACCCCTTTTCCACTATCTGGTAGTAGACCAGATAGTGGTCTACTAGATAATAGACTACAGAAATACCTAATGAAAGAGGAATTTGGGATAATTTACCTTCGGTCGCTGTTCCGAGTGTCAGATTCGCCATCTTTAACGCAGCTGGTTTCACGAGTGTTTCACCAATGGTGTGCGGCTTGCCCTGCTTTGTGATCGGGTAAGCAACTTTGTACGATGCTGTGAGGATCGGTTTGTTAACGGGTACAAATCCAAGAGCAGGCAGAGTGGGCCTTTCATCAAATCTGGCTCTCTTCACCTTGAATTAAACAAGTGTTGTGTTCTTGTATTCTCTGTCTCCATGTAGCTTCAAGAAGTGTTCCTTTAGTTTTGCTGGTGCGAGACTAGAGTTGCTCAACTTGGCGTTGCAAATCATGCAGATAGGACGCTCACTCCCAACACGTTCCGTGATACATGTGAATCCTTATTGTACATATTCGTCCGACCACTTTCTTCTTTTGCCTGACATAGTTAGTATGGATTAAAATATTAACAAAAAAATCACACGAAATACTACCACGACAGTCACGCGTTGAATACTGGGCGCTAAATTCCCTGCAGCACTTATTGGCCAAGCAGTGTAGCATGATCATCTGCAGCTGTAGCACTTGGTAAAGTGTAAAGCTAAAATATGTCTAGAACATTGC
>CAKLIZ010000603.1:44389-63119 GCA_922035795.1 Oreochromis mossambicus
TTAACTTATTCAAATTCAGTTTCTGATGGCACAGATTTCTGCCCATAGTATTGCCTTTCACAGCATCTGGCTTTGGAACAGAAAAAGCAGTCATATGTTCTGTTGACCCAAAAACATGAAAGTCACCTTGAACATTGTCCAGTTCTGAAATGATCATCTCATCAGCATTGCTGTCAGCTTCACAAACACCAAAATCATTGAAATATTCATTCAGCTCAGAAACACCAAGGTCACAGGAAAGGTTAAGTTCTGAAACAAGAACCTGACCAACACTGTCCCGCTTAGAAATCATACATTCCTGTTCATTCCAGTTTGACATGGGAACAAAAGGAGAACTGTCTTGGGAGCCATGAACAGTCTCACAGCGTGGTGCATCACAGGGACTCTAGCATTGGCTGAAGCAAGCAGGCATGAGGCAGAGGCATGGCATGAGCTGGGCCAGGCTGTGAAACCTCCAGTGGGCTGGGCTGCGGCTGTGGAGAAAGATGCCGGGTGGTGAGACGGGACCCCCTCATCAGGGGGTGTAGCAACTCCATTAACCAGGGAAAACCCAAGATAGATCCTTGTAACTGACAAGTCACTTCCTCCCGGTCTTCCTTCTTGGGGAACTCCAACCACTCGGTTCACTGTGACTCCACAATCCGTATTATTTCCTCTCAGAACCACACAGAGAGGCTGCATGCTGCTGGGTCCATCATGGTTGGATCGTACTGTTAAGGTCTGATGCTGCAGACCGAGTGGAATAGCGGTGTGGACCCAACTGGAAATGCACAAGAGGCAGGACTGAACAAAAAGCAAGCCTTTATTGTAGTCAAAAACAAATATAAATATAAACAACAACTTAACCTGGGAGAGAACTAGAAAAACCCTAAACTGAGAGAAACTAAATTCATGAAAAAACTGGAGATTTCTGTATTCATGACCCAAGGAAACACAGGGGTGATTAGCAGACAATCCAACAATGAACAGATTGAGACAGAGGACTAAAACACACGGGAGGGTAATGAGGGAAATTGAAACACATGGGGAATGCAGCTGATACGAGACTGTCACAATAAAACAGGAAACGATGGAATGCAAGACTGACAGACGAGCTTGACACAGGAGTGGAGGAAAGGCAAACGAGAGAGGGAGCGAGGGAGCACGAGAGAGAGGGGAAAAGAGAGACATGACGGACTGGGGAACATAGATAAACATGATAGACTGGGGGAACATGGAAGGAAACACAAGGAGGCGGAACAAGACACACAAACACACACGCACACAAACCCACATAGACACTGACACACAGAAAGGGACACAAAGGACAAAGACACACAGGGAGCATAAGTGAACAAGAAACCAAACGGGCAATATAAGGAACTCAAAACAGACTAAACTTAAGACTACTAAGGAACCTAAAACATAAACCACAATATAAAATAACACCAAAACACAAGAACTCAAAAACACTGGGTCAAAATGACCCAGAACCATGACACCCCTGATATTAGAGTTTAGTGTTTTAAGTAATCTATTTAAAAAAATGTGTCAATACTTCTTTCTCCCAGCAGCATTACTGAAGGGACACTTTAACGTACTGCTGATGCTTCACATCACAATCTTTATGATGAAAAAACACATTTTTTCACTATGTCCCTGAACGCTTCAAATCTTTTGAGTTTTTGAGTTTCATATTTATAAAGTATTAAAAAGAAGACATTTATTCCAATGTATGAACTACTCCTCTTGTAAAAAAGCTGTTCAAAGTTCAAACACTACACATAATTACAACACACAGTTTGAAAAAAGATGATGGTAGATAAAAGTAATTTTGTCAAGAGTGATGGTACTTTTATGTTCACCAACAGCTCAGGAAGTCCTGAGTCCAAACTGACTTTATGGTGTATTACGTGGGAAATGTCAACTCAGGAAGCTCCTGAGTGACCTCATGACCTCCCCTGTGCGAGCATACACACACACTCGCATAGTAACACACACCGTATCGCACACACACATACAGAAAGAGAGAGAGAGAGAGCTCATTAATTAAAAGGTATCGTAGCATTTTAAAGACACATCTTAATATGTTGACACTTTGCCAAGGTCTGGAACAAGACCCAAACTGTGACCCTCAGATGAGAGGAAATTGGGCAGGATGTCTGTGAACAGCCCAGGAAACACCAAGGCTCAAGCCTGCTATGAATGTGAAAGAGCCACAGAACTGATCAATTTTAATGCTTTGAATAAGAAACGGCAGCACGGTGGCACGGTGGTTAGCACTGTTGCTGCACAGCAAGAAGGTCCTGAGTTCAATTCCACCACCAGGCCGGGGTCTTTCTGTGTGGAGTTTGCATGTTCTCCCCGTGTTTGCGTGGGTTCCCTCCTGGTACTCCGGCTTCCTCCCACCGTCCAAAGACATGCAGCTTGTGGGGATAGGTTAATTGGATAATCGAAATTGTCACTAGGTGTGAATGTGGGAGTGAATGTGAGTGTGAATGCTTGTCTGTCCCTGTGTGTTGGCCCTGCGACAGACTGGCGACCTGTCCAGGGTGTACCCCGCCTCTCGCCCTATGACAGCTGGGATAGGCTCCAGCGCCCCCCGCGACCCTGAAAAGGATAAGCGGAAGCGAATGGATGGATGGATGAATAAGAAACATGTCTGAGGTCATTTAGTCCATTAATAAAATACAGACTTTTTCATGTAAGTGTATGCACAAACCAGACCAAAGAAAAGCCACAATATGTTTCACAAAATAAAGTAATTTGTCAGTATCAGTCTGCAGGAAAAGCAGACTGAGTGGTGAGTGGATCCAAGCACAGACACAAGTAGAGTTTAAATGAAAGTGAGTTGTTTCTTGGCTGATTGCAGGAAAGTCTAGAAAGATAAAAAGACATAGTCCAGAAGGGCTAACTGAGAAACTATAACCACTAAAACATAAAGGGGACAAATTAAATTCATTTGAATCGTTAGTCTGCTTGCCTATCAATCCACTCATTGGTTCTTGCACTTGGGCTACATCAACTGATTTCAGTTGTCATCAGGAAAATAGCAGGGCACTTTACAGAAGAATATGGACTTTTTTTTTTTTTTTTTTGCACAAAATGACGAGAACATAATGCTAAAGCCAAACTGCATCCAGAACAGAAAAAACTGTGTTATGCTGCCACCACAACTTGGGCTAGCCAAAAACCCAGAGTGAGGCGAAAGCTCAGTTGAAGTCGACCCCGTGGTCAAGTAAGCAGTTATTTGTGAGCTGCAGTGAAGCCAGCCACTGCTGAACTTCATCAGGTAACAAAAAGATGAACAGTCAGGCTGCAGCTTCTGTTTCTACCTGCTCATCTTTCTACCGTAGAATCACCATGGCGATCGCTTTAAAGTCTCTTTTTGTTGGTTATATCTTTATTTTGTTGGCTTTGTGTTCATAGCCAAATACTAAGAGAAAGATTATTTTCTCCTTGGACTATTCTTGTCAATTCCATCATTGGGGACAAGGAGAACAGACAGAGAAAAAGAGGAGACATTGTGGAGTAACGGGGCTTTTAACTTGCTGTGGAGTCAAACAGTTTTCTTACCGTGTTTGGCAGTGTACAGGAACATTCAGATTACAGATTACTGTAATTCAAGACTGTGGAAATAAATGTTTGCATGTTTGTTTTCAACTACAAATGGACTTTGTGGATTATTTTCAACTGCACAAGGACACGTGCACTGCCTGACCAGCTAGTGCTTCCACGGTAATACAACACAGCTGAACTAAACCTCAGAAGGTTAGACAGGGGAAGCAAAAGTAAAAGCAAAGCACAAGAACACTTCAAACTTTTAAAAATAACTTTTAATCATTCATCTTTTCATGCCCAAAGATGAATAAAAATAATTAAGAAAAAAATCCTGATAGAGGTTGTCATAATTCATGCATGACAGGGTTAAATAACAAAAATTACAATGAAACACGTCATACATCTATAGTAACATTAAACAACCAGTGGGTGGCAGGGTATGGAGTGACACATCACTGTCCAGTGTAGTGGTTTTAATGCAAGTAAACCATCAACACTGACACAAGTACAAGAAAACAGCCTTTGAATAGCTGTCCACTGTAGTGACCACTATGTGTGAAAGGATCAAAATAAAACTGGAAGTTAGATAACTTAATGGGGAAAACAGATACATGAAACAATGTGATATGGGAGGGATGAAACAGTATAATTCAATCCTCAAACTTATTACTCTCAGTGGTGGTATGTTAGTCATGATTATGTGTGTATGTGTGTTTGCAGGAACTGTACAGAGGAAGTCTGAAAACACCTAGGGGAGATTTGCCCTCCAGAAATTAATATAAAGACATCAATGATTAGATTTTACAATTTTACAAGATTAATGTTGTGTTTGAAGTACTTTAGGCTGTATCCTAAAGGAGATGTGAGGTGGTGCAAGCTTTAAAATAATATTGCCCCCACCCTCAGTGCTGATTGACGAAATCAAGAACCAGACTCCAGAGATAAGTGAACTGAAACTCCATCCATTTGGTAAGCATGGCAGAAAATCTTGCAGTAGATTTGGGTCCTTGTCTCAAAAATCAAGAACTGGCTGTGAGAAAACATTGAACTACAAGTCAGTTTTCTCTTCTTTGACACAAAGCAGTCCACATAAATGTTGTATCAGTGTTAGATTTCTTTAAATATTGTTCCATCTGAAAATGTGTGCATTTGAGAACAAAGATGTAATCAGCTGTGAATGTTCTACAACTATTGTAGTACAGACCTACATGTATGAATATACATTATACGTGTTATTGCAATAAAGAAAGTTAATGCATATGTTTATCTTGTTCGTTTTCTTTAATACACATAATATGCAATCGAAGGAGACTGGAAAGAAAGCAAATAGATTTCTTGAAGTTTCTTGAAGACAATTCAGCTCTCATCCAAGAGTCTTCTTCTGTTCTAAAACCAAATGGTGGACAGTCTCGGGTATTTAAGCCCTCGTGGGAGTTGGCTTTTAAGAGGATCATCGACACGCTATCATTCATGTGACTCATCACCAATGTTCCCTCTAAGCTCCGCGCGTGCACAATTGCGCACTGCTGGCACGGCCTCTGCGCACAGAAAATCTGCGTTGCGCACACAAAAAAAAATCTAACCTGAATTGAAATTAAAATGAATACTTTAACAATTCTGTTTTGCAGTGTTAGTCAGTAAGTGACTGGCTGCTCCCGTATGGGATTAGAACGATGCCACCTTATCCCATAGTCCAGCCAATGATGCGATTCACATTCGTATATACGTCCTTATTCGTCCTTATGTACCAACACCGGTGTTTTAGCTAGCAAAGCGGTGTGGCTGATGTGGAGTGAAGCCACGTTAATGACAACGTGTACAGCCATTGGAGATGTGAGCAGGACAGACAGAACAACTGACGGAAAAGTGTGGACTTCATACCAGTTTTTAAATTGTGTTGATAGGCCACGTAAAACCAGAGCTATGATAAAAATATCTGCAATGTTTGGTTTTCTTCCTGAATACTATCGTTGTTTATATTTACTGCGGGAAGAAACAGTAAAAACAGCGTTTTATAAGGAAAACGCTCAAAAACACTCTCCACCTGTGAGCAAAAACGACGCCAAAAAAATTCCACCCTTTCCTATTGGTCAAAAAATGAAACCTGGTCGACCAATCAAAAATGATATGGCAAAATGGCATTTAGTTTTTTAGGAAGGGGGGAGTTTTAGGAGTAACTGCTGTTTTGAGATGTGAGAGATTTTCGACATTTAGCGCAAATCTTGTGTAGTTAGTGTGTAGTTAGTGTGTAGTGTAGTCAATAGTTTTGTTGTGTGTGTCAGAACAATGAGGCGACTGCTGAATGTTACAGGTGTTACAGGAGTGATACATCTCCTGTTGTCAGGCCTGCAGGTATCAGGCTGTTGTTCTCCTTTATCTCATAGTGGACAGAAATTATTTTTTGGAGTGGAACAAATAATTTTTGTGGCATCAAATTTGATGCAGAACAGCTGATTGTTCTGTAAATAGTTTGAAATGTTTATTTTTAAAAAACGCCTTGGCTGCATTTTTAGGTAAACAGTGCAGCCAAAACTTTGTTGTTTGCATAACTCAGTTACTTTTTTGAAGAAGTAACTATATAATTAATTGCCCAACATTGGTCATTATATACTGTATTTTGCAGACAGAGAGTTACAGGACTCTCTCCCAGACCACAGACTCATACCCATAATACCAGTCAGAGCTTTATGAAAAACAAAAAGAAGAAGAAGAAGAAGAAAGTTTTGTTTTCAAAATTGGAGTTCAAGTTATTTTTGCTTCCAGTAGTGTTAACATACTACACAGGTCATGAACAAGATTTTTTTTAAATTTTCATTGTAAGTGGGCTAAAGCAGTTAACTAAAAGTAGTCTAACATAAATGCTGTAATTTGATTATTTTAATAAACCATGTAACTTGGATGGATTCGATGCTGGCGTCCCCACAGTGCACATGTCTGATGTCGCTCACAGTGGTCCAAGGGATCGCTCAGGGAGTTTGTGTGTTCACTCAGACACATGAAAAATTAGAGGGAACATTGCTCATCACATGAGCCAAACTTTGAAAAAAGGTGTGTCATTACCACCAGAGGTTTCAGGTGAAACCATTGTATGACCTGGCCACACCCTATCATGTGTCCTATTAAGGCCTCCAAATGGAAGATGTGAGTAAGGGTTGATGCACTTGGGAGGGATCTGAACACTGGATTATAGATGGCAGACAGTTGGTGTCGTAAGCCACCCACTGTGTTCATGGATAGTCGTTCAAAGTGGACATAGATGGCCTCTTTTACTCCTCTTTCAAACCATCTGCCTTCTTACCCCAAAATGTGAAAATTGGCGTCTTTGACAGAGTGACCTTTATGCTTCCTAAAGAATAGCTTCTTGTTGCACTGAAATTACTATTAGCAAACCCAACAAGCAAATTCAGGATGTACTGGATGCAGTCTTCTGTGAATGGTAATCTGTTTATTTTCTTATTAGGCCCTTTTATGTTTATCACCTTATCTAGAAGACCTGTACACTTGTGCTTGATGGGAGTTGTTGCAGCAACTAACTGTGTTGTTGCATTAAATGTTGTGGGTAGCATCCACTTGCTAGTAGAAACAGTTTGGTAGAGCTCGTTGTGCTATACCGGGATCAGTCTGCTTATATGTGTTCTTATTTAGTTTTTACATTCAGCATTTACAAGTTCTGTTTGCATTCTGCATTATGTAATTTACATAATTAAACTGTAGGAACCATAAATAATGTTAACAGTTTAAACAATAGATTTTACAGAGAAAGCATTAAATCCTGTCTGCTTTTAGAGATTAGTGAGGCGTTGAATGACATGTTTACAAAAGTCAAAAATTTAACACACCATTACTACACCATAACTCATGTCAGTATAGTTTGGTCCAAAGGTACATTTTGTCCTGTCTTAAAATTTAACTTAATATAAGGTTAGTTTTAGATTTTTATCAGGTTAAGTTACCATATTTTTTCCTACTAGTGTGAACTCACAGAGCACAAGACTCCATTCAGATGTCTCCAAGTTTCAAAGGCTTTCAGTTTTGTGCACCACATTGAACTTTGAAAATAATTTTCTGTGTTGTGCATGAATATCAGCGTCTGTGTTGCAATGCTGCCACCTGCTGGACTGTTTCTCTCTAAGACAAACAGTCTCACCTTGAACTTGAATCCAGCTCTGCTCTTTACTTTCATCAAATAAAAACAAAATCACACGAGCACCCTGACTGGTCTGCTGCTATGAGGCCCCAAACGCAACAAACTGTGGTGCACTGTGTATTCTGACATTGTTTTGTCAGATCCAGCAGTAACTCATTCAGCAGTTTGAGGTACAGCATTTCATGTGTTGGTTCGGACCACACGAGCCAGCTACATGACCCTATTGCTAGTTCATCACTGCTCCTTTCTTGGACCACTTTTGATAACTACTGCCCAGTGCAGATTGGAAACACACTGCAGGGGCTGCAGCTTTGGAGATGCTCTGACTCAGTGGTCTAACTATCAAATTTAAGCACTTGTCTAACTTAAAACCCCTTTTTTCTGCTTCTAACACGTAAACATTGAAGACAAAAAGCTCACTTTCTCCCTAATATATTTCACTAGCAGGTGCCATGATGAAGAGTTATTTACTGTTATTCACATAACTTATTAGTGTTCAGAATGTCACATCTGATCAGTGCAAGCAATACACAGCTGCACACATGCTTATTAATCGTTAATTTACCATGCAAGTACAAAAGTAACCGAGGGAAATATGTTTTTGAGAACATTTGAAGCAGAAATTAATTTTAATCTAGTTTCAAAGTTTTCAAAGAGATGCATGCTCTAATTGACATATAATAGTACAAACTGCATCTTTATGTAAATGATGGTTTCACAAAAAGTTAAAAGGAAGTATAAAAATGATAATGACCATTATGAGACTAGAGACAAGTAAAGGCTGAGGATAAAGATCATTATTCTCAATTATTATTTTGGCCAGCAGGTGGAGACACTCTGTGATCATCATTATTATAAAGATACTTTACTGACCATCTCCAAAAGTTGAATCTGTTCATCTGGACGTAGCGTTTTGTGGGAGAAACGTTTCGTCACTCATCCAAGTGACTTCTTCAGTCTCAGCTGACTGCAGGTTTCCCCAAATCTTATAAACAGTACATTTGCATAATGACTGAAACCAGCCCACTGAAGGAACAATGGGCTGGGAGGTCAGTTCCTTAATCATAATTATGCAAATTCTCATGACCATTGATCAACAACCACTGACCAAAACCCACTGATCAAAGAACACTGATCAATGGCCATGAGTACCATTCACAGAGAGCTGGGGAATGGCTGCAATCACAGCATTGTAAGATGGCAAAAAATGCCAGATACAGGCCAGTGGACACTCTTTCAATGATGAGGATGTACACATCCTGGACAGGGAAGAACGCTGGTTTGAGCGCGGAGTCAAGGAGGCCATTTATGTGAAAAGGGAAAGAACATCTCTGAATCGAGGAGGGGGCCTAAGGGTACATCTTTCATCATCTTACAATGCTGTGATTGCAGCATTTTCCCCAGATGAGATTGATGAGATATGTGCAAGCATTTTAATATCTTTAATGATCACTTGATGATTTATTTATTTTTACACTCATAGGTACCTTACACCAAATAGAAATACAGACTAAATATATGATAACTGTTTGAATGTAAGTAAAGTACAAAATGGGGTAATGGTATTTTTTACTGGTTAAATGTTTGTATTTATAATGTTAAGTGTTGGCAAATATAACTTAAGTAATGTTTCTGATACCAATTTTCAAACAAAGTATAGCCAGCTATGTGGGTTACAATGAAAATGTATTATTATTACAAAGTAAACACATTTTTTATATAAGAAAACTCATGTTGTTCTTCAGATATCAGTAGGGCTGGTTCAGTGTCCGGATTTGGGGTGTGGGGAGGTGGAAGTGGCACAGGTAAACCTGAGCCAGATGCCGTGTTGCCTGGCACAAGGTCCGCAGACATACCAACTTTAGTGATAGTGATTTAGTATACACAAGTACAAAGGATCTTACATGTTGGCTAAAATATCACAAACACACTATTTTCTGTTAGAAAGTAAATGGTAAATGGCCTGTATTTGTATAGCGCTTTTACTAGTCTCTAAGGACCCCAAAGCGCTTTACACATCCAGTCATCCACCCATTCACGCACTGGTGATGGCAAGCTACGTTGTAGCCACAGCCACCCTGGGGCGCACTGACAAAGGCGAGGCTGCCGGACACTGGCGCCACCGGGCCCTCTGACCACCACCAGTAGGCAGCGGGTGAAGTGTCTTGCCCAAGGAGGCAACGACCGAGACTGTCCAAGCCGGGGCTCGAACCGGCAATCTTCCGATTGCAAGGCGAGCTCCCAACTCTTGAGCCACGATCGCCCCATTAGCTAGTAAGCTAGCTAACACTGGGAAAGTATTTAATGCCGGCTTCGTTGTGAGTTCCTTTTTTTTACGCAGACTTCACTTTTATCGGAGCCATCCCACCGTTATACCTCACGTTCACCTGGACCAAACCAAACCATGAAATAAGGAGGGTGGAGGCGGGGTCAGAGACTTGGTCGGGGTGAAAAATTTGTTATGTTTATTTCTTTAATAAATCATTTTGATCAATAAGCTTTCCTTGTTTAAACATGCTCCGTGGTCCGGTCTTTCTTTGCTTGTGACTTGTTGATGTTGGTAAATACAACAGATGAAAAATACATATAATATGCATATAATAATGTACAACACATTATGGAGTATGCTTCTGCTGTGAGGTCCTGCCTCCATGCACTTATGCAATTAATCACTGGGCAGCTGGACAGGTATAAATAACATCATATTAGGCAAATTGTCTTATACATATTTTTGACCTGGGGGTAGAAGAATTTATTGTGAACTGGAAAGGGAGAATGCTTATGAACGTGTAGTAAAAACATGCTGCATTTAAGGTAACCCTTTTTTATTTCTTTTAAGAAGCGAATTTGTTCCACTGTGCGATGGCCGAGTCTGTTTTTTTTTTCTTGGAGATAAGAGAAAATCCTCTCACATGGAACAGAAGATGCTGGAGAAACTGAAATGCAAGTTGGTAGTGATGCAAGTATACGGTCTTCCTGGGTCCCACAGACTATAAGCTAATGTGTGTTAATGAGTCATCCTTAATTTAATGAGAATGGAAGTCTTTCTAAAGTTATTTAATGATATTTATATTATGAAAAGCAGATTTTTGTTTTGTTAAGACATTTTAAGTTTTTCACGTTTTCAGATAAAATAAACACATACAAAACAAAAGGAAACAACAAGAAGACAAAGCTGGCAAACCCATCCGACTGACCAAAATCAATTCAAAATACTCCACACGACAGAGCCTCCACTCTTCCTCGCTGGCTCCATATCTCTGAATAGAATGATCAGTGGTTCGCTATCTCTCACCATCAAAACACATATCCCGAGAATGATTCACTTTCTTATAAACCACTGTGGAGCTAATGTGGCTGTAATTAAGGAATTTAATTTAAGACGGTGTTCTGACAAACCTGTTTTGTGCAGTGAAAATAGTGGACTAGTCGGCAGGATGAGTAAAGATGCACGAGGAGAACTGTACCGGTGAGTTAACAGCATACTGCATCATACACCAGGAAACGCTGTGCGGTAAAGTCCTTAAAAGGAGCATGTAATGATCACCGTAACGCAAACCGTAAATTTTATCTGAGCTAAAGGTTTAAATCACCCTCAATTTCAGTCTTTTATGTGGGAAATAGATTCATTTGCCGACATTCCATATCAGAGGTCCGTTGGCTGAGTTGGGGAAAAGTTCTCAAAAGAGTTTTTGAGCTCAGCAAGGAAATCTGTCAGTTCATGGACATGGCATGTATGATGCAGTGAAGGCATTTCAAGTGAAGCTGTCACAAATGCACCAGTACAACTTCCCTCACTTTCCCTGTTGCCAAGTAATGTTGAACCGAGTCAGCGGACTTTGCTGATGCACTGAGTACGCACGGCGCTTGGGTGACTTTGAAGCACAAAAAGAGAATTTCGAGCTGCTTCGCAACCCATTTACGTGGAAACTGCACCTGTGCATATTCAGATGGAGCTGCAGTGTAGTGGGACACTCAAGGCAAAGTACGACACTGAATGGCCCGCACAGTTTATTAGTTCCATTCCTGAAGCAATGCCCAGCTCCGTCTACATGCGGCTCCAACCTTGTGTATGCTTTCATTTATTTTTTCTGGGGGTTTTGGCACCATGTTCATATTTCTTACTTGCATAATTTTCACAGGATATATTTTTATGAAGAGCAAAATATTTAAAGTTAAAGTTAATTTTTTTTAAAGTTTATTTATTAAGAAATAATATTCCTGTCTGTTTTTATTCATATTCATGTTTAAAAAACGTTGTTTTAGTGTGTTCAGTAAATGTTTATCTTGTTTGGCCCACGACCTAAATTGTGCCTTGATTTTTGGCCCCCTGTGCAATTGAGTTTGACCCCCCTGTTATAAATGAAGCTTTGGACGTCACTGATCACGTGACTCTGGCCAAACAAATCCATCCTCGACACAGCCAGTGTGTTGCTTTGACACACGCACCGGAGCGTCAGCTTCGAGCGAGGTATCATTAGTCATGGGCGTTTAGAGTCATAAAGATTTTCTCCGTTCGCAACAAAAACCAAAAAAGGGTCCACAGGTGGAGATGGGTGATGAAAACTAAGCAGCAGGCAGGAAGCAGGTGAGGTCTTCCACTGTCCCATTTTGTGAATGTGTATGACGTTTTGTGATACTTTAATGTTTTAAAACTAAACACAGTCCTTTGAAAGTCGGCTGTTGTGTGTATCTGATCTCGTACATTACTGTTAGTGTGCTATGATCACTTTATTCTTATTATCCACAGAAAATAGCCGTAGCATAACCATCGCTGAGCTGATGGTTATTCAACATGGAAATATTTGCTGACCTCAGGGGGCAGTTCTCCGTATTTCAGTGGCATCCAGATAAAAAGAAAAGTTTCTAGCACATTAGAAGCTTTTTACTTGTTTGACTTAGTGATATGAAAATAACCTCGATACTTCAGCTGCTTTGGCAGCTCAGTGCTGTATTTGAATTTTGTCAGTGTTTCATCTGATTATCTCATTATCCCAACAGACTTTCTGTAAGTTTGAAAAGACTCTTTGTGTTTTTGGTTTTTTAACTCTGTGTAACATCAGCAGCCGTTATAGATGTGTCAGTGTTTTCAGTCAGAATGGATCCACGTTTAAAACTTGGTTGTGGGCACCTCACCTGGGGCTTATCCTGTATACCGCATGTAATGTAATAACTTAAATAACAGGAATACTAATGAATAATTAATTGAAATGAATAAATAAAGAGATGAAAGAAACACCTGAACAAGAGGAGCATATAAAGACTTTATAGGAAAAGCTAAATGTGTTTGACAACACTGTGCTTGCAGATCATAATTCTGATTGAAAACCTGCCAGACAGGACAGGGGAAAAAAGCAGTTTTAAAAGAAGCTTGTGGGATCATTTTTAGTTAGTGAATAAAATACAGACCTTAAGATTTTATACACAAAGAAATTTCATGTTGATCCAGTTTATCTGCAGAACAACCAGTCAGAAAACAACATAAACCTGAACTAAGACGGGTCATTTAACATGAAATTTGAACAATATCAATTCAAATAAACTGACCACAAAACTCACAGTATGTTGCAAGAAGTTATTTAAGTCTGTTCGACTCTGTGGGATAAATGTAATTCATTTAAATACATGATTATAAATAACCAGAATATCAGGGCTGCAGCTGTTTTCCTCTGAATAGTTTTATTGTTTCCTTTTTTCCCCCTACAGTGAGCCTTTAAACTGTTGAACTGTTGTGAAGGTTTTATATGAAGACATTTGCTTCTTTTATTATCTTTGCCCTGACAAATGTATGTTTCAGTTTGGATAATCTTCTTTGATGAGAGAGTTTTACAACATTTATCACAACATATTCATAACCTATGCAAAAACCTTAGCATGAACACAAACCCCCCTAAGTCTGAATACAGTCCCTGAGGTCTGCTAATGTGAAACACCAGTGTGTTTCATACTAACAACGACTTTTTTCCTGCTTGCATTATACAACAAGCTTGACAGACTGGCTCAGTTTTCACTGCTCTGACAGCATTTACTAGCATTATCAAGTAGATTCAACATGTGGAACCTACAGAAGATGATATGCAGTGTCAAAAGGTTTTAAATAACTCCTTTAGCATGATGGAGAGGAGATGTTGAATTCAGTTTATTTAAATAGGGAAGAGGACCATGTGCAGGCTCAGAAACACTTTAGGATTAGGATCACTGAGAAATCACTCGGCTGTTTGAATGTAATACATTCGAACATCTGTATGCAAGGAATAAAGGAGGCATTGAGGGTAAGGCCAGTCCTGAGGAGGAGAATGGAAAGAACAAGATCTGGGCAATCAAAAACCTACGTCCTGCCCGAGATGAGAACTTGCTGGGATTAAAAAGCTCACTAAAGGATGAGACAGTAGCCACTGACATCAGCAACCTGATCTGGCTCGCTAAGCAGAAGGAGGGAGGGCGAGGACTATTGAGTGACAGAACCACAGTCCAGGATGAAAACATACAGATCAACAACAACAAAGAAGTACACCAGGAAGATGGCCCCAACCAATCACGTGCTTAGTGATGTATAGAAGCAAAGCAGATGAAGACGGCCGTAGTGATAGACGTAGCAATACCGAATGACGAGAAGCTGGAGAAGTACCAAGGGCACAGAGAAGAGCTTGAAAAGGATGTGGAGGGTGAAGGTAACAGTGGTCCCAGTGGTAATTGGAGCACTAGGCGCAGTGACCCCAAGCTAGGCGAGTGGCTCCAGCTGATCCCAGGAACAACATCCAAGTTCTCTGTCCATAAGAGCGCAGTCCTAGAAACAGCAAAGATACTGCACAGGACCCTCAAGTTCCCAAGCATGTGGTAGAGGACCCGAGCTTGAAGGATATAGACCGGTTAGGGTGAAGAACCAGCCTTCACTTTAAAAGTGTAATGTCCTTCATTAACCCGATAATTTTTTTTATTACATTTTTTTTCCCAGAACTTGAATAAGCCGTGAGTCCTGCAGGCCAAGCATAAATCAGTTTGGACGCATTTATCCTGATGTCCTCCTGTCAGCGTTCGGCTCTCTGCATCTTGGTGGTTTTGATGTGTCTGCTGTGCACTTTATGCCCAGGTGAGTCTCTGTAAGCTGAGGAACCCGTTTACTGCTATTCATCTGTGAGAAAAGAGAACAGTCATGGTCAGAACTGTCACCTCAGAGCAAGAAGGTCCTGGGTTGTCTTAACAGCTTGAGAAGGAAGGCACCTGGACTTCTTTAAGTACCTAAAGGTCAAAGGTCACTCTTTAAATACTAGGGTTTGAAAAGCTGAGCCTTTCGACCATTTGGTTTTAGACCTGAAGAAGTCCAGTTGGCTTTTTTTCAGGCTCCTAAGATGACCATGACCTGCATGACTTAGAACCTACCTTCATATCCAGGCTGGAGCTTATGCCAGCTGTGGTAGGGCAAAAGGCAGGTTGCCAGTTTATTGCAACATGAAAAAACAGACAATAATTCACACCTACAAGCAATTCAGAATCAACAATTAACCCAGCATGCACTGGTCTTTGGACTGAAACCCACTCAAATTTAGGAAGAACATGCAAACAAATCACATAACGTTCTAACTCTCTGTGCAATGAAATGTGCACTTGTACACTAGATTAGCGTTTAATCTCCCCTTGCCACACACAGCCTGAGGCCTGGCTGTTACTGGGTTTACTGGGTTCTTCACTATGGACACACCGAGCTAAACCACAAACCTGTCCTGTCGTCCTGCAGCCAGCAGCCAGTCTGTGAGGACCGGCTTCATCGGTGATGAGGTCCTCCTGCCGTGCGTCTACTCTGAACAGCTGTCTGAGCCAGTCACCGCTTTCTGGAGGGACAAGGATGACAAAGTTGTGTTGGACATCATCAACAGCAGAGAGGATAAAATAGATCCAAAGTTTAAAGGTCGTGTGGTCAGCTTCCCAAACCATTACAAGACTGGAAACCTCTCCATCATCATAAAGGGCCTGAGGGCGGACGACGCCGGCCCATATGACTGCAACATCCCCAAAGTGGACTATCAGGCCAAGATGACTCTGAAAGTCACAGGTCAGTTCAGCAGCACGAACACTTTATTAGGAACACCTCAGTGTTTGTGCAGCAGCAGCTCAGGAGTATCTGAAAAGCCTTTGAAATATCCTCTGAATCAGTTTGATTTAGTTCAGTTCATGTCAGCCTTAAAAAAAATCACTAAACTTTTTCAAAGTTGTCCTGATTTTCTGGAACCTTTCCTCCACTCCAAATATAACTTGGTAACAGACCATCAAAGGTTTGTATTCTACACACTTTGTGTTCATTTTCCATTTGACTCAAAGGTGTATTTTACATATTTATTAAAAGGAAGGTTAAGAGGATATGAGAAAAAAGAAAAAATATGAAAAGACAGGGACTCTAACTTGTGCTGAGTCAGATTGTGACTGTTTTTGCCTCTTTGTAGACACAAGTATATCAAGTCAAGTGGCTTTATTGTTATTTCAACCATGTGCGGTGGTGCAGTATACAGTGAAGCGAGACAGTGTTCCTCCAAGACCATGGTGCCACATATAACAGACAATCAACACAGACTACATGAAGTGCAAGTGTGCAAAAATTGCAAAAAGAAAAAACCGAAAAGAAAGTGCAACACCAGACAGAACAGAACGATACAGACACAATGGAACTAACATTGATACTAACCCACTGCAACAATGACAGTGGGTTAGTGCAAAAGACTGAGCATTGTGCAAAAAGTAGCTTGATATATGCATATATGTAAATATGTAAGTGTAAGCTAATTCTGTTCTCAGTGCTGTTTCATTTAGCCCTGGGCGACCTGTCCGCTCTGAATTCTGTTTTTATTTTTATAGAGATTTTTGATTATTTCCAGAGTGAGTTTGCTCCATTCAGTTTAAACATTATTAGTCCCAAAGTTCAGTTTTTTTTTACCTGACCTTCACACTCATGATGATGATGATGATGATCTGAGCTATGTTCATTCAGGCATCTGTCCTTAAAAATAAAAACTTTCAGCTCTGATTAAACTGATGTTTGGTTGTTTTGTGTTGCAGAGAAACCTGCTGTTAAACTAACGTTCAAGACTGGAGACCCTGTGAGTGTTCCACCTCGTGGTGCAGCAGTAACCGCCTCCTCAATCCACCTCCTGACTCTCCTCTCTGCTCCTCTGTTTGCGCTGTTCTGCTCTTTAAAGTAGGCACAAGTTGGGTTTAACTTCAGTCATAAATTATTTACAATCACGTTGACATTCCACACTGTGAAGGGATGAAGGGAGGCAGTCTTTATTTCACCAGCAGAAGCTCTAAATTGTTAAATCACAGACTTCAAGCCTTTCTGAGTTTGTGTGTCCTCTTCATGTCTGTGTAGATTCTCTCCGGATACTCTGGCTTCCTCCCACAGTCCAAAGACCTGGGTACTGGGTTAATTGGCTACTTTAAACTGGCTGTATGAGTATGAATGGTTGCTTGTCTCTTTATGCGAGCCCTGACACAGACTGGCAACCCCACTTCTCAACCTGACTCTATCGATAGGCTCAAACCCCCCAGGACCAGAATCCAGCACGGGTTAGCCTCTTTTATTTTGCTTCTCTTATTGGCTGATGTTTGCTGTCAGTGATGAACATTTGCCAATAAGATGGAACTTATGTACATCTTACTTGTACAGTAAATTATCCACATTCATCTGTTGCCTCGGATCAGTTTTCAGTGCAATCATAAAAGACTGTGGAGGAAAGTGAAGAGACTTTAACACAGGTCAGTTATTTTTCAGGATGAAGCTCTTTAGATTGCTTGGAAAAAGTCACCCTGATGTGGCAGCTCTGTGTGTGAAGTTTGCTAAGTTTACCTTCCTACCAGCGGTGGTAATTTGTGCTTTTGTGTGTATTTGGGAGAAAAAGTCAAAAATTTCAAAGCCTTTAAGTTTGAGTCACAAGCATTTAAAACTTGATGAACCTTTAAAGTGTCAGAGCCACCACATGGTACTGTTACCAATAATAATAATAATAATGACAATTACAAACTGCTGTGATGCTGCAGCAGATTTAAGACTCAGGGATGTTGATTGGTTCAGAGAGCTCCTGACATCACAGATGATTGGCTGGCTTTAATGGAAAATTTTGTACAGATTTGTTTTTTCTGCTACATTGAAGTGAAAAAAGATGCACTGACTATTTATTTATTTATATATTTATTTAATTATTTATTTTAAAAAAATAAAATGTGCAAAAGGAAAAAAAATTAAAAAGAAGAAAGAAAGAAACACACACCAAAAGTTCAGCAAATTCTTCACACTGATTATTACAATCATTGCTGGAAAAGCAGTGAAAAAGATATTGCACTTTACAGAAACAGTTGAATCTCTCACTGCACTTATTGTTTTGTTTTAAATACATTATATTGACTGTGAAATGTTTATATTGTCTAGCGTGCTATTTAAGGTGTGAAGGAAGTCAGTTTGCTCGCATTAAAAAATACATTATTGATTCTTCAGTTGGTTTGAGTTTTAGTATGTTGAAAATTGTTGTTTTCTGCTTCGGACAGACTGCAGTTTGTTAGTGTTTAAAGTTCGACTGAGCTGTAAAAACACTGAACTATTTGTTAAAAATGTGTTTGGAGAGTGAAGGTGTGTCTCCACCTGGTGACACATCCAGCTTCTGCATTTCCCTGTAGGTAACTGCTGTTTGCTGAGTGACAATAAACATATTATAGAAATTATACTTTTTGTTTTCCAGTTTTAATTTTGTTCTCATTTCAAACAAAATCAGAAATGTGTTCCTAAAGTGAACTTTACTCCTTAAATCAGGGATGTCACATTCATCTTGCATCGTGGGCCACTTGAGAGCCCACTTTCACCTTAAGTGGGGCAGACCAGTGAAATCCTCCTTTTTGTCAGTGTAAAGAAGTTTAACCACATGCTGAAACCCTCAGTTATCATGTAAGAGGGGAAAAAAAGTGCTTTTCAACAACACCTCTCAGTTTTTCTACATGATAAAGAAATGCTTCTTTAGTAAGTGGAAGAAATCTGGCAGAACGACTCTTTGGGACTAAATT
>CAKLIZ010000603.1:133507-144664 GCA_922035795.1 Oreochromis mossambicus
AAAAACTACGGCTACCCAGCCCTGCTCTGTCAAAATCAAACCAGTGAATGACAGACTGACAACGCCCTCTTAATGTCGCCACTAGCAGCCACGTGACTCCCGTTACACATCACCATAGCAACCAAACAAATGAAAACCCAGTTATCATTAAAATTCAATACATTTAATTATGGCTCCTAGAAGGAGAAACGAGCAAAAGATACAGGTAAGCAGATGTGTCATCGGATAATGGCAGGTCATGTATCCTAAAACATTAAGAATCAGAATACTTTATTAATCCCTGTGGGTCACAGTTCCTCCAAGAAAAAATGGTAAAAATAGTAACAGTAACAGACTAAACTCTAAACAATATATACAATAATATAATATTAATTAGTCAGTGTCAATTGTTGATTTGTCCTGCTCTCATTGTATGACGAATTATGATGTCTGTTTAGTAGCCGTTTGCATACTATGCATACTCTCTCTCTGTCTTCTTATGTGTGCGTGTGTGTGTGTGTGTGGTGGTGGTGGGGGGGTTAGGGGGGAGATGCTTGCTGTGTCCAAATTCAGGGGTAGCATGCTTCGAAGGCCGCATTTGTAGGCAATGATGTCACAGCGATGCAACGAAGGCTGTCTAAATTCAAAGAGTCCTCCAAATGTGGTGACAAATGCGTCCTGCTTTTCCCCAGATTTGAAGGGATGGGTCGGGTGGATCCTTCGTGGCCCACCATATCCCAGGATTCATTGCAGGTCATACAGGAGATTTTTTCTCATAACAATCATGGACGAAGCAGGAGTTAATGCCGGAGAGGAATACACTTTTGACTGTAAGTATATGAAAATCTGGTGGTACAAAAGTTACATTTTCATAGCGGCTGTGCCATTAGGCTTTGGGCATTTGCTTATGGTTATTTTTTAATTAAAATAACCCCTCCCTGGGGCATTAATTAAAATAATTAAATCAGCTCCCCTGCTGACCCCAGTAGGCACCCCCCACACTCTGCTTGAATGTGTTCTTATTTAGTTTTTACATTCAGCATTTACAAATGCTGTTTGCATTCTGAATTATGTAATTCACACATTTTTATTGAACTGTAAGAAACTATATACAATTTAACAGTTTAACATCAGACAAAGATCTGTTGTTTAAAGAGACAGCATAAAATCCTGTCTGCTTTTAGAGATTAGTGAGACATTGAATGGTATGTTTACAGGTGTCAGAAATATAACACACCAGAATTCATGTCAGCAGTTTGTTCCGAAGGCACATTTTGTCATATCCTCAAAATTAACTTAATTGTGTGGATGCCCTCAAAGGGCATTGCATTTTCATTCTGTAAATCCAATAAACTTCATTTCACTTCTCAAATATCATTGTGTGTGTCATCTATATGATATACTTAACTGACATTTTTTTATCGTAACATTTATACAGGAAAATAATGACTATTGACAAGGTTGCCCAAACTTTTGCATCCCACTGTATAAAATAACATCTACCTGAGTTTTTTCTTTGAAAGAAGCCCCTTGTGTCCATTGTTGTGTTCATCAGTTCATAACTGAAACCGATTTAGAGAGTTTGTTTAGCCGTGCGGGTAACAACTGAAAATATGAAGTAAACACACATGTAAGCTAAAAAAACAGCATTGTTGTTTGGCTTTTCATTTCGCCATTTGTTGATTCACTCGTAGAGCAAGTAACGTAATATGGGTCAAGTGATCAGTTTGATATCAATCTTTTGCGATAAACCGTCATATTTACATTATTTGCACAGTAAGAATGATTTGTTTTGGTACCTGGTCAAACTTAAGCTCTCCTCTGTCTGCCTGGCTGCACTTCTCCAACAGCAAACTTGCATGCAGCAGCTTCTCTCACTCACATGCGTAAGTGCTGTGCTCAGTCGCCTAGTGCCTGAGCTCGGATCATACCAAAATTAGGGGGAATTTACGACTGTGCGCTATGTGCTTCGAATATTGTGTGTAGTTTTTGTTGTATACAGTTGTCAGTCAGGCATCTAACTGTCACGGCCTGCTGGATCAGCAAGGCGCTGATCGTCATGTTCCTGTCTCTAGCTCTCTCTTTCTCTCTCTGTCTCTCTCTCTCCTGTTTTGCCAGGGCGGAACTCATGGTGGGTTCACGCCCTCGGACCATGCCTCCCAATCATTGGAAACACCTGGACCTCATCATGACCAGCTGGTATTTAAGAGGGAAGAGGTCTGCTGTTCAGCGCTGGATTGTTGTTAAGCTCTCGTGAGTAACAAGTTCAAGCTAAAGATTTTCGTGCCTGCGTACCTGATATTAACATGTATTTCTGTGTGCCTAGATTCCCCGGATCAATCCCCGTGTTTCCCCGTGTGGCGAGTGGAAGGAGCGACTGGTCACTAGTGGAGAGAGAGGTCGGAGTGGAGCATGTGCGTTATTCCCCTTTTGTCCCCGGAACCCTGGAAGCCTGCCCTTCTCACGTCTTGTATATAGCACTATTCCCACACAGCCTGTAAATAAACTTGGTGAAGAAATTGTAAATAAACTTTGTTAAATCGCAACTCAGGAGTTCTGCGTGTGGATCCTCCTCGGACAACCTGTGACACTAACTATGAAACAAATTACACTCCAAAAGACCCCGGGCTTCTGAAAAAATGACCCGGGCTTAAGCCCAGTAAGCCACCCCCCGCTCCGCCGATGGTTGACTCCAAATCTCCCGACCACTATGTCGATCTGAGAAAGCACGATCCGAGAAAGCAAGACCGAGACAGTGAGACCAAGACAAGACCGAGGGATCCAAGACCAAGACCAAAGTCCGTCGAGACCAAGACAAGACCAAGACCACGTAAGACCGGTCTCGAGACCAAGACCGGTCTCGAGACATCCAACTCAACTATAGATAGATAGATGACAGGATATTAAGACTTTACACTGTGACTGCAGTGTAGGTGGTTTCTAGTCTTACGGTGCGTTCACACCGAACGCGATAGAGGCGGCCAGAGCGTCAGGTTTACATGTAAAGTCAATGGAAAGAGTGCGATGACACGCGATTGCGCGTCCTGCGAAAATTCGGAAGCAGATTTGCGTCGCCAAAACGCCTGAAACGCGCGTCAGTGTAGCGCGTGGGGCGCGTTTGACTCGCGAAGAAAACCACGCGTCAGATTGTGTGTTGCATTTTGTGCACACGCGCGTATCGCGCCAACCGCTCGAGTTGGAAAATCTGAACTCCGGCGTCAAATCGCGCCGCAACAACCAATCAGGAGCCTGGTGACGTGGCTGTAACTAGGTCAATGGGGCAGATCCGGCCAAAGCCCTTCATTCGTCATTCAGTATGGAGGAAAAGCTCATCAGTGCCGTGGCTAATCATCCAGAGCTAAATGATGCTGGTTGCTACTTCTACCAAGACAGGAATAAAAAGGACCTAGCTTGGAGGCACATTAGTGAGGAGATTGGGCAACCTGGTAAGGTCATTCATTCTGCTTTTTAATGTTCAGACTGACCCGATGAAACCGTGCAAAAGATAGCAAGCCCGCCTACTGTCCCGCTATTTTCCCACTGATGTACAAATACCTTTCCGCTAACGAGATGATGTGTTTATTCAGAGGACATCTGCAGCACAACACATCTGGCACAACTTCCTCCCACATTTCCGGTCCACGCGCGTGGAAAGATGCAATTTTGACGCGCAATGGATTTGTCTTGGACACACGTTGAGGTGCGAATGTGCACGCGTCAAATTAGGGGCGTTTGGGACGTTTTCGCTCGCGCCTATCGCGTTCGGTGTGAACACACCGTTAGTCAAAGAGAAGCGTATGTCACAGGGTAGAGACAGGAGACTGTCTGCTTTCATGCAGTGGGAAAGTCCCTCTTTATACACATCCCAGCTGGGAAAAAAGGAAACAAAGAAGCAGAAGAGCAGAGGGGTAGGAGATTGGGATGGTCCTTTTTTACAAAACAGTTTGTATGAACAAATCTGTCCATGTGTATTATTGTCTCATGCACTAATTTGTAATTCATCAACGATTTCTTGCCTAAACTTGTTTATACTTTTGTAGTAAGTAAATTTCTAATTTACTTATAAAGTATGTCTCAGAGCATGCACTAAAACAAACTTAAAAAACTTACTACTACTAATCATAACAATAAAAATTATTAATATTACTATAATATTTACAACAATAGTAGTAATAGTAATAGTCTCTCACAGCAATTCATATTCAGGATATCTGAGCCTGAGTTTTTGAACTTCCTCCTTAGAGTATAATGTTTCACTTTCTACAATGAGCCTTAGTAGGATAGTTAGTGTTAGCTAACATTAACCAAAAGAAAGACAGCCGAGTTTCGGATTTGATCCATAAACCAAAATGATCCCTCCATTATTCAAATGTCTTTGAGTCCAATTGCCTAGTCTTCTGTCTTGGTTCTATATAATCAGTGTTCGGCAAATTTCCACAAACCTGTCCCCTCTCTGAAGTGGTGCACGTCAATGTCAATGATCCAGTGGTACACAGGGAGGTGTCTCCTTCAGGGGAGCTCGCTTCCACTTTGGCAGGATACTAACAATCTTTGTGAAACTTTTTCTGTTTGTCTAACTCTATGAGCACCAGCTTTCCAAAGGAGGTTGGACATGATATGGTAAAGTGTGACACCTGAAATAATGACAGAAAAGCTCTGAAAATACAGAGAGAAATTTCAAATGTGTATGATAATCACAATACAGTCACTGCAGAGGTGAGCATAGTTTAGAAATGGAGTTGGGTCTCAGACTCACTGCGCCTCTGTAAAAAGATGGTGCAGCTTTTTAAGATGTCTACGTTTGCTCTCTCCAGCTGTGTCAAACAGCTTTATGTAGACGTTGTTAAAAGTGGTGGCAAAGGCTAGATTGCCAGTGAAAATCAAAAAAATCCCGATGAATAAAGAATGATATTAACCCAAAGATATCATGAGAAATCATTTCAAATTCCAGTAGCATTTCTACTACAGTAATAATGTGGTAATACTGGAATAATAAGGTGGAAACAAGATGCTAATGGTAATAACCATAAACCAATAACCTTAAAAATGTTTGTCAGTATTGTTTACTAGATAAAACAAAATGTATATTCAACCTTGT
Source organism: Oreochromis mossambicus (assembly GCA_922035795.1). NCBI lineage: Eukaryota > Metazoa > Chordata > Actinopteri > Cichliformes > Cichlidae > Oreochromis > Oreochromis mossambicus. The sequence goes on from CAKLIZ010000603.1 coordinate 138,585, forward strand.
GATACATGAACAAGCAATGGTAATAAGCCCAAAACCATGTAATGTTCCTGACACAGGGTCACAGGTTGGCTTAGTTTCTCTTTGCTACAGATTGTTCTTCTTACAGGCTCTGTCCTCCCATGTGGATGGAGCCTGGGGTTTTTTGCTCTTCAGCTGGACATGCCTGACTGTTATCTCATTCATCAGAGCCAGTATGAAAGAACCAGCCAAACCATCCAGTTTGTGCCAGCCTGTCAGCCTCTCATAGGTGGTGACAGAGCACTTATGTGTTTTTTATTTGTTTCCAGTTTTCCTCCTGCTGGATGAAAAAAATGAAGGAACACTAAAAACTGCACATGAACAATATTTATTATTCAATGCAGTTCAGCTCACAAAAGAGGAGTCTCAGCAAAAGAATGAAATCAGTGTATGATTTTAGTTTTAAACTTGAGAAAATGTTAATCTAGAGACCTATGCGATCATCCAACCATGATCCACGTTCCCTGATATTCCTTTAGGTTTTGCTTTGTTTCTGAAAAATACTCCTTCCTGTCACATTTACAGTTTGAAATAAGCATTTCAAATCAGTGAACTGTTATTTGACCTCTATATATTATGTTCACATTGATATGAGTAGTGCAAAGACACTTTTTTCATATCACTGTTACTAAAGGCCACCAGATTGTGATACTTAGGACCTACAGTCCTTCAGAAGTTTCTGCTGGAAAAGGTTTCCTTTCTTTTTATCTGCAAAACCTTTCCTGCTGAGTTTATGGTCTTAGTCACCCAGCTTTCCCTCTTAATTCCTGTGTACGTAGTTAGAGTGTACTTCTCGAATTCTTTTTTTTTTTTTGCCTGTCCCGTTTGGCTCTTTTGCCATCAGAATTATTGTCTAAAGGTGAAGAAAGATGCCCAACAGATTTACTTTACCAAATGGACCATCCCAGCCTTGCCATAATGGTCTATTTGATTCACCTTTTATTGTTTATTTTATTTTCACTTGCTGAATACGGGACAAACTTGACTGGGGGAAAGAAAGGGGAGAAAGAAAGAGGGAAAGAAAAACAGCGGGGAAGAGGGGCGGGGATAAAGGGCAAAAAACAAAAACCAACAGAATAAGCAGACAAAAAATACATATATCGATCACCTGTTGAGAAAGAAAAAAGAAAACAAGCAGAAGAAAATGAGAGTAATAGAATAAACAACATCACGATGATATATGGGCATATGACAGTAAATACTAAATATTAAACATTATTGTGCAGCACGTAAGATCGACAGCGCACAGTGTTCTTTGAGGTAGGAGCCAAAAAGGGTGTAGTTTGTGTGTGTGATCACCCGTGTGTACACCTGTGAGCATGGACGCGCTTGTTTTTAAAAGGTTCCTTCATGTAATGATCTGCTAGAGGGTGTGGGGAGCCACACCCCCGTCCTCCAGGGCATGAAGCAGGTATGGAGGAGATCAAAACTCCAGACATCCAGAGGCCCCCAGAACACAAGAGACCAAGGAAGACCAACAGAGGGGCAGCTGCGTCACTATCCCAGAAAGAGCTGAGGAGAGTCCCAGATGAGGGGTCACTCAGCAGCCGCGGAGCAGAAGCCAGGGGGGGTTGCAGTGACGTGCCCGTGAGCTCCGCCGGCAGCCAGCTGTGCCAGAGTGACCGAGCCCCAGGCCGAGAGGCCGAGGGCACCCCACCCCCGAAGTGGCCCGAGCGAGCCCCAGGCTCCAGGCCCCGATAAGCAGCCACCAAGGAGTGAACCGATGTGTACCTGGACGCCCATCCCTGGACACAAAGAACCACCAACGCACCGATGTCTGAGGGCGTCCGCCACCGGCAGGGGAAGTGGTGGGGGGAGATAGGCCTCCAAACCTTGGGGGGCCTGAGATGTCCCCAGAGAGGTGGCGTCTGATACCCAACCTGACATATAGACACAGACATACAGGCACACAAAGATACAAACATCCATTCCCACCCTCATGCTCTCATAAGCAATTACTCCACACTCAACCAACGTGGAGACAGACATAGAGAGACACTGTACACACAATCACACTCCCCAAGCATACTCTAAGAACCGGGTCTAGGTACCCTTGCCCCTGGAGGGGGAAACTGCACCCAGACCCAGGTGGTGTTACCCTTTTCCCTGCGGTGGGGAGAAGCAGACCGCCCCGACTCCGCAGCAGCAGGGAGGCCCCACATTCCAGACCCCAGTCGAACGGCCAACTCCTCCTCCTAGCCCCTCCGCTCCAGCAGGCCGCAGAGAACGGTGGTGTGAGAAGACTCCAAACCTCCCTCCACCCGCTCATATGTAGTGTTGATGTATGTGTGTTCTAAGGTGCATTTAAAACCCAGGAGGGCATGGAGCTACCTGCCAGAGAGCAGCAGGTAAGCGCATAGCCCCTCCTGCTAGCCCTCAATGCCTACGTGTATTTAAAATTGGGAGGTGGGCAACGACGCCAGGGGTGAGGTGTACACCCTGATGGTAATTTGGAGTCCGTGTTGCGTGCCCACCCCCAAGATCCTATATGTATGTGTTATGAGAGTGTGAGTAATGTGAATGTCTAAGTTGTGAGATAAAATTAAGGCACAGGCAGCCAGAAGGGGACAGAGGGGGGGAATGCCTCCTCTGCACCCTGGTGACACACCCTTACCCCAATGCCCTGCATGTGTGGGTGATTGTGGTGGAGCGGGAAGAGGGAGGCAGCTGGAGATGGGGAGGGAAGGAAGGGAGGGGCAAGTGACCCCTCCCTGGGGCCAGCTCCCCCACTGACCCCAGTAGGCACCCCCATACTCTGCAACCTGCCAGGGAAAGGGGGCCCAGGCCCATCCGGACCGGGGCCCAGTGCAGCAGCGCCGACCGGCCCCACAGAGCCCGGGACAGCCCACCCGACCCCACCACAGAGAAAACTCCACCCACCCCATCATCCACTCATCTTCCAGACTACACAAGACAATAGACGCCCAGGCTGAGATCTTCCTCCACCTCTCCTGTATCTCCCCCTCCTGCAGAGAGAGTTCCTGAAGAGAGGAAAGCTCCTGCAAGATGTGACAACCTCCCCCACCAGTTGAAGAGCCCCCCAGGTGGCTCGATGCACCGGCGGCACCCTCCGCCAGGGCTGGGCCCCCATACACCCACCCGCCCACAACCCCGGCAACACACCAACCAGGACCCAAGCCCCCGAGGCCCGGCCAGGGCCCCAGCCCAGAGACAGAGCGCCCCCAGAACCTCACGTCCGTCCCGGACCCACCCAGGGGCAGCCAGGCTACCAGGTCAGTAACCCACGTCCGTCAGCACAGACCCTCCCCTAGCCCCGCTGCACGCAGCCACGAGGAAACCGTCACCTAAGAGCCAACAGAGCCCTTAACTGGCCATGACCGCTACCCCGGGTTGAGCCCCCCAAGGAAGATGCATCTGGGGAACCCCCCGACGCCCCAAGCCTGTCCCTACCCCCACACCAATCACAACAGTGAATGTGGGACCAAACTATGACCCCCCCACCCCCACTAGGTGATGGAGCTGATCAAAGGAGCCCAGAGCAATTGATCTGATGTGGTGGCAGAGGCTGTATCAAGACTAATGTAATCTAATAGATAATTTCTATATTGGTTAGAATTAAGATTATTTTTATTTTTCCAGTTCATGAGGACTGTTTTCTTGGCTATGCATAGGGCAGTGAAAACCATATGGGCTATATTCTTTTCTGTAGTGACATTATCTAAGCTGCCCAACAAACACACTAAAGGGGAAGTTGGAATGTTACATTTCAGACACTTTGATAAGTCTTCACATATCTCGCGCCAAAACTTCTGAACTGGTGGCCAGAACCAAAGAGCGTGGATATAATTGTCCGGTGAATTGGTTTGGCAGTGTGAGCAGTTGTTGGTAGACGTAAAGCCCATCTTGAACATCCGATGACCTGTATAGTGCACTCTATGTAGTATTTTGTATTGAATTAATTGAAGACTGGGATTTCTAATTAGATGAAAGGTTTTTAAGCAAATCTGAGACCAGAAGTTTTGGTCTAAGTTAACTGATAAATCCGCTTCCCATTTTGCAATAGGAAGTGATATTGATTCATCTGTTTTAGAAAGCATTCTGTATATTTTGGATAGTAATTTGGGGGTTTTAAGAGTAAGAAATTGAACCACACTTGGTGGTGTTTGTAATTCAACTTGACCCGGTTTAAATTTCTTTTTTACTATGGATTTAATTTGTTGATATTCTAAAAATCTTTTCTTGTTGATCCCATATTGTGTAACTAGTCTGTCAAATGAAATAAATTCTGTTCCTTCTAGTATATGTTCTAAATATTTGATTCCTTTACCACTCCAATCTGGAAAGTTTATCATATTATTATTTTGTAATATGTCAGGGTTGTTCCAGATAGGTGTACGTTTGCATGGGATTAATGAAGACTCTGTCAATTTTAGAAACTCCCACCATGCTGTCAGAGAAGAGCTAATGTTGACGCTTTTGAAGCATTCATGTCGTTGGATGTTTGAGCTGATAAATGGTAGATCTGAAATCTCTAGATTATTGCAAAGTGCTTGTTCTACATCTAGCCAAGGTTCATCTAAGAGGGTATGTTTTAGCCATCCTGAGATAAACTGAAGCCTGTTGGCTATGAAGTAGTGCTGAAAGTTAGGTAGTTCTAATCCTCCTTTATCCTTGTTCTTTTGTAGTGTTTTTAAGCTTATACGTGGGGGCTTATTTTTCCAAAGGAACTTGGACATATATGAATCTAGAGATCTGAACCAATCTTGTGGCGATTTAGTTGGGATCATTGAGAATAAATAATTTATTTTTGGTAATATCATCATTTTTATAGCGGCAACCCTTCCCATGAGTGATATGGGTAGACATTTCCACCTAGCCAGATCACCTTCTACTTTCTTTAAAAGTGGGATATGGTTTAATTTAGTTAGATCTGCAAGCTTGGGAGAAACATTAATACCTAAATATTTTATATTTCCCGATTGCAGTGGAGTAGAAGAGGATTTATGGAAGGAGCAATTAATCGGGAGGACTGTAGATTTTGACCAGTTAATTGAGTAATCTGATATTCTTGCAAAAGAGTTTATCAATTCAATCACCCCAGAGATATTGGTTTGTGAATTTTGGAGAAAGAGTAACACATCATCCGCATAAAGGCTGATTTTATGCTCCACGTTCTTGCATTTTATGCCCTTAATTACTGAATTCTGTCTAATTGCTGCTGCTAGTGGTTAAATAAAAATTGCAAACAGTGAAGGGGAGAGTGGGCATCCCTGCCTGGTGCCCCTCAGGAGACAGAAGCTGGAGGATGTCTGGTCATTTGTTCTGATACAAGCTGTTGGGGAATTATATAATATTTGTAACCAGTTAATGAAAGAGGATCCAAAACCAAATTTTACTTACTTCTCGAATTCTGTAAAACATTCTTTCCAGAAGGAATACAACATGGCCTGTTTTAGGATGCAAAAAAAGCCTCATAGCAGTGAAAGTTACCATATGGTTCCCTCACCACTGCTTATAAAGACAAAAATAATTGCTTAACTGCACATTACTCTTTTATATCTTTATTGACTTGAGACAACTTTTAAATTATTTATAGTCCAGCATTTACTTGACATGTCACACAACTACATTAGGAAAGTAACACATATAGCAAGACATTATATATGATTTTTCTGGTTTACATTAATCTACTGTCATCGTATAATCTAACAGTATGAAAACACTTCCATCACTATTTCTCACCTTTTCAATGTACTGACTATATTAACTGATATCTTTGTAACATACATCATGAATGAAGGTACGATTACTCTAACTCAAAAACTTTTGGCTGGTAGTGTAAAGTGTTGGTCATGTTCCCAGGTTCTTGGAATTTCTAATTTTGGACTCACTCATGAACCTGAATAACGGTTCATTTTTATTTAATCCTGCTTGTCTGTGGAGTCTGCTTTGGATTATTTCTCCTGTTTACTTTGACACACATGTACGGTGGCCCTGAGAGGCAAAGCACGTACAAACTCCAAAGCACATGCAAACTCCAAAACACTTGCAAAGTCCAAAACACTTGCAAACTCCAAAACACTTGCAAAATCCAAAACACT
>CAKLIZ010000604.1:0-12500 GCA_922035795.1 Oreochromis mossambicus
TTGTATTAATTGCAAACTGGGATTTTTAATCAATTTAAAGGTTTTTAGGCATACCTGAGACCAGAAGTTTTGGTCTAAGCTTACTGATAAATCTGCTTCCCACTTTGCAGTAGGAAGGGATATTGATTCATCTATTTTAGAAAGTGTTCTGTATATTTTAGATAATAATTTGGGGGATTTAAGAGTAAGAAAGTGTACCGCACTTGGTGGTGTTTGTAATTCAGCTTGACTGAGGTTAAATCTCTTTTTTACTATGGATTTAATTTGTTGATATTCTAAAAATCTTTTCTTGTTGATCCCATATTGTGTAACTAGTCTGTCAAATGGAATAAATTCTGTTCCCTCTAATATGTGTTCTAAGTATTTAATTCCTTTGCAACTCCAATCTGGAAAATTAATCATATTATTGTTTTGTAATATGTCAGGGTTATTCCAGATAGGTGTACGTTTGCATGGGATTAATGAGGACTCTGTCATTTTTAGAAACTCCCACCATGCTGTCAGAGAAGAGCTGATGTTGATGCTTTTAAAGCATTCATGTCTTTTGATGTTTGAGCTGATAAATAGTAGGTCTGAAATTTCTAGATTATTACACAGTGCCTGTTCTACATCTAGCCAGGGCTCATCTAAGAAGCTGTGTTTAAACCATCTAGAGATGAACTAAAGCCTGTTGGCTAAAAAATAGTGATTAAAGTTAGGCACATCTAATCCTCCTTTATCCTTGGTCCTTTGTAATGTTTTTAAGCTGATACGTGGGGGTTTGTCTTTCCAAAGGAATTTAGAAATACATGAGTCTAGAGATCTGAACCAATCTTGTGATGGCTTATTTGGGATCATTGAAAACAAATAGTTTATTTTTGGCAAGACCATCATTTTTATAGCGGCAACCCTTCCCATGAGTGATATGGGTAAAGATTTCCATCTAGCCAGATCGCTTTCTACTGTCTTTAAAAGCGGGATGTGGTTTAATTTAGTTAATTCTGAAAGCTTAGGAGAGACATTAATACCTAAATATTTTATATTTCCCGATTGCAGTGGTGTAGAAGAAGAATTATGGAAGGAGCAATTAATCGGAAGAACTGTAGATTTTGACCAGTTAATTGAATAATCTGAGACTCTTGAAAAAGAATTTATCAATTCAATCACCCCAGAGATATTGGTTTGTGAGTTTTGGAGAAAAAGTAATACATCATCCGCATAAAGGCTGATTTTATGTTCTACATTCTTGCATTTTATGCCCTTAATTACTGAATTCTGTCTAATTGCTGCTGCTAGTGGCTCAATAAAAATTGCAAACAGTGAAGGGGAGAGTGGGCATCCCTGCCTGGTGCCCCTCAGGAGATAGAAGCTGGAGGATGTCTGGTCATTTGTTCTGACACAAGCTGTTGGGGAATTATATAATATTTTTAACCAGTTTATAAAAGAAGTTCCAAAACCAAATTTGTGTAAAGTTGCAAATAGAAATTTCCAGTTAACTCTGTCAAACGCTTTTTCTGCATCAAGAGACAATATTATGGTTTCAATGTTTTTACTGCATGAGTAGTCTGTTAAATTAAGTAATCTGCGTGTATTTGTTGATGAGTGCCTACCTTTTATGAAACCAGTTTGGTCAGGATGAATTAAAAGGGGGGTTATTTTCTCTAGTCTCTTTGAGAGAGCTTTGCAGATTATTTTAAGGTCTACATTAATAAGGGATATTGGACGATAGCTTGAGGGATATACAGGGTCTTTGCCTGGTTTTAGTAAGAGACTGATATTTGCAGAGTTCATATTTGGTGGTAGTCTACCATTTTCTTTGATTTCCTGCAACATTCTGTAAAAAACTGGTGCTAGAATCGTCCAGAATTCTTTGTAGAATTCTGCAGGAAAGCCGTCTGGACCTGGAGCCTTATTATTGGGCATACTTATCAGGGCTTCCTGGAGTTCACCTGGCATCAGTGGCGAATCCAGTGCCATTGCTTGGGTGTCTAATAATTTTGGAAGAGTTATGTTGTCCAGAAACTGATCAATTTCGTTTTTAGATGGGTTTATTTGTGGTGTATATAAAGTTTCATAGAAATCCCTAAAAATTTTGTTTATTTTTTTAAGATCATATATTGTATTCCCAGATAAATCTTTAACAGCACATATAGTTGTTTTTTCTTTATTGATTTTTAACTGGTTAGCAAGAAATTGTCCGGATTTGTTACCATGTTAATAATTTTGCAGGCGAAGTCTTTGTACTAAGAATTTAGTCTTTTTATTAATAATTTCATTTAATTCTAGTTTTGTTTTGCGTATTTTGTTTAATATTTCTTGATCTTGGTGTGATACATAGGCTTTTTCTAAGGATTTGATGTTTTTTTCCAGTTCTTGAATATTTTTGTTTTCTTCTTTCTTCTTATGTGATGAGAAAGAGATTATTTTACCTCTCATCACGGCTTTCCCTTATATATTAAGTTTAACCTGAGTAGCGAAAGTCCGCGGTGATCTGAAATTGATGTGCCGGGAGTTATTCCATTCTCGGCGGCTTCAGTGACCCTCGAGCTCCCGGCTAGCTATCGATGTGGTGGGTAACAGACGTCTCCGAAAACGTCGAAGCACTTTTGCAAATATGCGATGTCTTGGTAAACCGAGCAGACATTTGAAGTTTACACACCTACATTCTCGCCTGAAAATATGTTAAAAGTTTATTTTGTGACCCAGAAAGATTAATAGGAGTAATTTTAAAACTCAGTAGTCGCCGCCATTGCCGGAAACTGGAGTTTGGCTGGGCCGCACTATGAATTCTGGGATATGGTGGGCCATGAAGGACACACCCGACCCATCCTTCAAATTCGGGGAAAAGGAGGACGCATTTGTCGGCTGCATTCGGAGGAGTCTACGAATTTGGACAGCCTTCGGCGCGTCGCTCTGACGTAATCGGTCTACAAATGCGTCCTCAGGAGGATGCAGCCCATGAATTTGGACACGACCCCCTTCTCTCTTGTGTCATAATGATATGAGACGTTAGCAGCTAATGCTAATACTGTTTACCCTTGCTTTCTACAACTTGAGCAGCTATTGCTAAGTAGGCCACTTTGCTCTGCTAAGGATTTGTGTGACCGCGATGGAAACTCTGATAAGCTACTGCTGCTAAGCTAATGCTGTTTATGGGCCCTGGTAGAATCAATATTTCATTTTCTTTCTGTTGTTTGAGAACAATAACAGAAAATGTGCACTTGAGAACAAATTTATTGTGAATTCAGCTGTGAATGTAGAGTTTGTCATTATTTAAGCTTCCATTTCCAAATGTTAGCTGCTCCTGTCTGCCTCTTTGTCATGCACACAGACTGAAATGATTCACAGCCTTGTTTCATCCTTCTGTCACTGTGGACATAGCCATGTGTATGTTTCCCATGCTGTGACACTTTATTAGGTACACTGTGACATCTATCTCAGGTACACCTGTGACCTAAATCTCCCTGCACACAGACTCCTTGGAGACCCCCTACATAAATATCCATGTACTATCCAGCTAGACTAGTGTGCCTGTCCCTGAAAATATTCCTGCATGTGTGATTGCTCGTGTCCTATCTGCAGGAAACAAACAAGGAGTGAAGGACACAGGAAATGTTTCCAGCTCTTCCTCCTCTATCAGACATTCTCTCCATACCTGAGAGTGTCCAGTCTCCAGCCTGGATCCTTCAGTCCAGCCGACAGCAGCTTCATTCCTGAGTCACCTGGATAATTGTAGCTCAGGTCCAGCTCTCTCAGATGGGAGGGGTTGGAGCTCAGAGCTGAGGCCAGAGAAGTACAGCCTTCCTCTGTGATCAGACAGCCTGACAGGCTGCAGACACACAAAACAACACGAGTTGTTTAACAGTGTAAGGTAACAGCCTCCAATATTAGAGAGAAAGCCCCAACCATCAGACAATCCACTGTGAGCAGCACTTGGTGATGGTGGGAAGGAAGAACTCCCTTTGACACAAAGATCCTCCCAGTGAAAACAGGCTCCAAGAGGAGCATCTACCATGACTGGTTGCAGGGTGAGGGGAAAGAGAAGAGATGAGCTTAGAGAGACAAGAACAAAACACAAACTAAGGAGAGAGAAGACAAAAGTTAAGGACATGCAGTAGTGACCAGTGATGGGAATAACGGCGTTACAAGTAACGGCGTTACTAACGGCGTTACTTTTTTCAGTAACGAGTAATCTAACTAATTACTATTCCTATCGTTACAACGGCGTTACAGTTACTAACAAGGAAACGCGGTGCGTTACTATTTTTCAACAAACAGACAGTTGAAGCTGTGTTCAGCTTACCGCATCTTCTGGACGCTACAGCTTTAAGCAGCTGCGCGCGCTCCCGCGGACGCTAATCACGAGCACTGTCCAGCACAACACCTGGAGCTCAGGGGGCAAAACAATCGCATGAGTGCTGCTGTTTGACTGAGGAAGAATAAAGTAGTCGTGGTAAGCCAATCACATGACCACTTAAAGACAAAGCAACAAGGTGATACATACCAGTTTTTAAATTGTGTCGATAGGCCACGTAAAAAAATGATAAACAATATATACGCAGCGTTTTTTTCCTCAATAGTTTCGCCACGTTAGCGCTAGCAAGCGCTCTCTGCTTGTGAGCAAAACAAAAAAAAGTTTTAGGGGTGACGGCGAGAGAGAGAGAGCAAGAAAAGAGAGAGAGCGAGTTTTGAGATGTGAAATTTGTGACGTTTAGCGTGTTTGGAGTGTGTAGTTAATGTGTTGTCTTGTGTAGTTAGTGTGTAGTGTTGTGGATAGTTTTGTGTTGTGTGTCAGAACAATGAGGCGACTGCTGTCTCCAGGTAGAAACAGGAGTGATGCATCTGCTGCTGTCAGACCTGCAGGTATCAGGCTGTGATGTTCTCCTTTATAGTGGACAGAAATTACTTTTTTGGATAGGCACAAATAATTTGTGTGGCATCTTATTGAAAGTTTGAAATGGTTATTTTAAAAAAGGGTAAAAGGTAAATGGATGCAAATAACTTTGTTGTTTGCAAAACTTGTGCATAGGATTTTAAAATTGACCATTAATGTGTTTTTTGTCTGATTTTAGATCAATTCTGGTTATACAGTATGACAAAATGAGAACATAACTGTAAATTCAGGCAGGTGAGGTTGCGCTAATAAGAATGATACCAAACAAGGCAAAGTAAATAGTTTTTAAAGGTAAAATGTGGAGGGAAAATCAAGAGTAGTAAAAAAATGGCCAATTATACTCTGGACCCCAGAGGGTTAAACGTTTTTTTTTTTTTTTTTAAGTAACGCAATAGTTACTTTTCCAAGTAATTAATTACTTTTAGAATATTGTAACTGAGTTACTAACTCAGTTACTTTTTTGAAGAAGTAACTAGTAACTATAATTGAATTACTATTTCAAAGTAACTTGCCCAACACTGGTAGTGACATATAAAAGCATCAGAAGTGAAAAGAGGGGGGTGGAGAAGAAAGCAGAGCATCATGGGAAGTCCACCAACAGCCTGAGCCTATTGCAGCATAACTAAGGGATGGTTCAGGGTCACCTAATCCAGCTCGAACTATAAGCTTTATCAAAAAGGAAAGTTTGAAGCTGATCTTCAAAGTAGAGAGGGTGTCTGTCTCCTGAACTCAAACTGGGAGCTGCTTCCACACCAAGTCCAACATAGCCAGGCTGAGTCAGAGTTAGATTAGTCCAAAGTAAAGTCAGAAAGTCATTATTTGCTGTCGATCTTACGTGCTGCACAATAATGTTTAACATTTAATATTTACTGCCATATTCCCATATATCATTGTGATGTTGTTTATTCTTTTACATTTTACATTTTCTCGTTTTCTTCTGCATGTTTTGTTTTTTCTTTCTCAACAGGTGATCCAGGTGATCGATCGATATATGTATTTTTTTGTCTGCTTACTCTGTTGGTTTTTGTTTTTTGCCCTTTTCCCCCGTCCCTCTTCTCAGCTGTTTTCCTTTTCCTCTTTCTTTCTCCCCTTTCTTTCCCCCAGTAAAGTCTGTCCCGTATTCAGCAAATGAAAAATAAAATAAACAACAAAGGGTGAATCAAATAGACCATTACGGCAAGGCTGGGATGGTCCGTTTGGTAAAGTAAATCCGTTGGGCATCTTTCTTTGCCTTTAGACAATAATTCTGATGGCAAAAGAGCCAAACGGCACAGGCAAAAAAAAAAAAAAAGAAAGTAATTATTTGAGTCACATTTTAGTGCAAATGTAGAAAAACTATCCAATTTATTTCTAAATCTGATATTAAACAGTTTAAATGGTTAAAAAAGCTGTAAAAAAAAAAACAGAAAGCGTCAATAAAAGCCTCTTTAGAGGGTCACCAGTTTAAAACTCAGACATTTAAACTGGTGATTCTCCTTCTCTGCTCCATTTCCTCTCTAGACTTCCTGTTCCTAGGATGGATTTGATTGGCTGAACGTCCTTTTAGCTTTTCTTTAGTTCTTTGGGTGCTAATTAAAGAGGAAAACACACGAGTCATGTGACGTGACATAAGGAGCGCTCTGATTGGTTCGGACTGACAAACTATGGTCCTGTTTGCAAGCTTAGCTTTGCAGTGCCAAGAAGATCTCTTAAATAGGGATGGGACGCTCCACAGTGACGTTTCCACACTTTGGATTTTCTGAAGTGCAGATGTTTAGAAACGCTGCTCCAACGCGTGGTTCAAACACTCAGATCAAATCGCTGTTGAAGGTGTAGCCGGATGGGCTACTCGCCTTTGTTTTCTCTCTCGCTCGCTCTACTGCTCTCGCTCGCTCTCCTGCGCTCGCTCTCGCTGCACAACTACGTTAATTAGGAAATCACCTGCATATTGATTACAGGGTGGTGTTTACCTGTATAAAGGGAAGCCGTTTTTTTTTGTTGGATCATTCTTCCCGAGCTTCTGGTGCGACACAGCAGTAAATGCTGGCCTATTGGTTAATTTACCGATACGATCGGATCGTGTGACTGCTACAGGTAGGCCTCCTTCTGACCTCTGATTTCTCTCAAAGTCGGTAACTAGTAGTCATATTTCTGCGGCCCGCTACAGCGCGGCTGTTTCCCTTTTCTTTACTCCAGCCATGGTAGAGAGACGCGTGAGTTGCCTCGACCGTGCAGTACAGTGCCTCCAGTCTTGGGGTAAGCCGCTTATATTATAGCTGCTAGTATTTGTAAATTAGAGGAGATTAAGGTTATCTTTGCTTGTTTTTGTTTGTAGGGTTTGATTGTTGCCGCACCCTCTCAGGGACCAACTGCCTGATTTTAAGCGAAGAGTCGAGACGCCTGCCTAGCTGCTGTCTTGTCTATCTTGTCTTATCCTGTTTTATCTTGTCGTGAGACTGTTTTTATAGTAGGCTTACCTTTTCCTGGTTCGCCTGGTTTTATTCTATTTTATTCTGAACTGTTGCTTGTACCCACGCTTCTGTGATCGGGCTGAAGCGATCCTCTGCCCGAGTGCCGTGCCGGGAATTTTAAATCGCCTCCGTTGCTGGTCTTAGCCTGTGGGAAGCCAGACCAGCTTGCGATTGAGGCTTGGACAACTACTACGAGTACGAGTGGTAGTTTGACCCGTGGGGCATAAGCCTTCCAGTGTGGTGTGTGTGTGTGCATGTGCGATTTCTTTTATTAAAGTTATTAAAGTGTGTTTTAGTTTTTTAGGATCTGTAGCGAGCCAGACGCTCAGTGTCCTTTTATTCCTTTTACGTATTTTTCTGTGTTTTATTTCAGTGAACAGAGGACGTGCCAGTGGCCCTGGGACCTCAGGTAGTGGGTCATTTTCACACTTTCTTTTCTACAGCACCGGGTGGGCTGCTGTGATTTTCTTTTGGGTCCACGGCTGCTGGTAAGTCCAAGTTCCATCATTTATTGTACTTTTAGGACACTGTCAACAATGACCCTATATTTTGTTCTCCTAATATTTTATTCTTTATCTTTTACTATAAATAAAACTGTTTTGGAGCCAACCTGCCTCAGTGTGCATCCTTGAATCTGTGCAGCCTCTTTTTATTCCTTTTATCTATTTCTTAAATATATATTTCCTGGGGGTGAAATTCCCCCAGGTGGCGTTGTCATTTTATTATTTCTTTTATAACACTTGGTCACAAAGGCAGCGAGCTGTGACTGCTGTGAACAGTGTTCTCACACTATTTTCTCCCTGTGTCAACATAAATCAGCTGCAACACACCACAAACACCTTTATAAAACTAAATATACTGAGAGCACACTGCTGTGGTTGCTGTGGTAACCATCCATATATCCAGCTGTTTGGGGCCGAGTCTGCTTCCTCATCGTTGGAAAAAACCTCAAAGTTTGATATGTTTTTGACTTGAAGCTTTTTGTGATTTGGTTTGATTTGTTGTTCTACACACTGTGAAACAAAGCTAGAAGCCACTGTGGTACAGTGGGGGACTCAAACCCAGGGCCCAACGTGCTCAAACAACAGCCAGAAGGATTATATTAAGTCTCATCTTCTGTTCATTAGGAAAACATCAATAATGAAGAGCACATGTTTATAGAGGCACGACATTTAGCGACTTCCAGCAACTTTTAGGACAGCCAATAGCAATTTTCCTTACTGAGGAGTTGGCAACACTGCTAGGAGCAGTGGGTGGATGGCAGGATCATCATGAAGGATCAGTGTGAGAATACATCATCACATCATCATCCACAAAGAAAACCAGTGTGAGTGTCTGACGCTCTTGTTAGAAAGACGCAGTCACAGCTTGTGGGTGCAGTTAGCTGGTTTGCTAGTTAACTGGTTTGCTACTTAGCTGCTGTGCTAGTTAGCTGGGAGCTAACTCACTCGAACATTTGATGCTAAACTGTCTGAACTGTGTAAGCAGCATTTATTGCTGCTCTGTGTTACTCTCCAGCCTCTCTTTGACTTAGTCCTCTCAGTTTTTTCCTACTTACAAACTAGAAAACCTTCTTTTTCAGCTTCTACACACCCGAGCTGTGGCTAAGGTGCTACCAGCACGCAGGCTCGGTGTGTCTAAATTCATGGGCTGCATTCTCTTGAGGACACATTTGTAGACCGATAACGTCACAGCGACGCACCGAAGGCTGTCCAAATTTGTGGACTCCTCCGAATGCAGTCGACAAATGCGTCCTCCTTTTCCCCAAACTTGAAGGATGGGTCGGGTGTGCCCTTCGTTTTCCACCATATCCCAGAATTCATAGTACGGCCCAGCCAAACTCCAGTTTCCGGTAATGGCGACCGCTACTAAGTTACTCTCATTAATCTTCCTGGGTCAAAAAATAAACTTGTACCATATTTTCAGTGAGAATGTGGGTGTGTAAACTTCAAATACCCACCAGCTCGATAGCTAGCCGAGAGCTTGAGGGTCACTGAAGCCGCAGAGAACAGCACAACTACCGGCACATCATTTTCAGATCACCACGGACTTTCACTACTCAGGTTAAACGTAATATTAGTAACATATGACTGAATCTATATCACACTTAAAGCTTTCTGTAAATGAAAGAATCAGTGAAAATGAGGCACTTCAGTTGATTTTAAACAAAAACTCTGAACATAACCTGATCCAGACCAGGTTATTGGTTCAGCATCAGTAAAGCACTTTGTGCTACAGTTTTTGTATGAAAAGTGCTTTATAAATAAAGATTGATTGATTGATTGATGTAGCCAGGTAGAAACAGAGCTAGACAGAGACACACAAACATTTATGCTCACAATCACACATCTCCAGTTAACCCAGCATGCATGTTTTTGGACTGTGGGAGGAAGCAAAGAACCTGAAGACAACCCACACAGGCCACACTATCACTCTTATTTACAGAATTATAATCTAATTAGATGATAAAGTAATAAATTATTTGTTATTTTAATGAAAATACATTTTAGCAATTTTTTATGAGTCAACAATTATAGTTTAAAAAAAGTGAAATTAAACAGTCAATAAAATCTAATATAAAGCTGAAACTAATGTAGACAATGTCGGGAAGGAAGTAAAAGTAAAAACCAGAGACGATAACTACCAAAATAAAACAGGAAGTGAATAACATTCAAGCTCACTTTAAGCTCAATAGATTAATACAAAACAGAATTTGACTATTGTTTTGAATTTTGGTTTACATTTTATGTTTAAGTGAGGCAATGAGTCATATCACTATGACCAAATATATATTTCATCTTTTCAGTCAGAAATAATTAATTGATCATATTTTTATTACTACATTTTTCTGAAAATCAAATTCTGATATCTGAACAAACAGCTTTGTAAAAACCTTCAGAATACAGGAATCGAACTAGAAGGTTTAGTAGATAAAGCACTGCTAAAATAAAGATTTTGGACTCAAGGGAGCAGATGGGACATTTCATTGCAAATGAAAGACAGAAAGTGAACAAATATCACTAAAAACCCCAGACACTGATTTCTACATTAAAACTTTTTTTTAAACAATTGACTGTTTATGCAATCATAGAAATCAGGTTTAACATGATCATCAGTGGAAAATTTTAAATCCTGACCTGAGAGTTTCCATTTTACAGTGTGGACTCTTCAGTCCGGCAGACAGAAACTTCACTCCTGAATCCTGCAGGTCAGAGTTACTCAGGTCCAGCAGTCTCAGACTAGAGGACTGGGAGCTGAGAGCTGAGGACAGAGCTTCATAGCCTCTCTCTGAGAACTGACAGTGACTCAGTCTGAAAAATGACAGATAAACATTAAACAAACACTGTTGTTAAATTGCAATGAGGGTGCACTAAAGAGTTATTAGATTTAGCAATTAATCCTGTTTTTTTACTAAAAGACAACAAATGGATGACACTGACATTTGTTAACGGACAATGGTCAATCAAAATCAAAAGATCATCGGCTGCCCTCTCCCCTCCCTGATGGACATTTATTCCTCCCGCTGCCTCAGCAGAGCAGCAAACATTATCAAGGACAGCTCCCACCCTGGCTTCAACATGTTCAGCCTGCTTCCCTCAGGGAAGCGCTACAGGTGCATCAACACTAAAACCCACAGACTCAAAAACAGTTTCTTCCCCAAAGCGATAACCACCCTGAACTCACACATGCACCGTTAACACAGCCCCCCACTTCCCACTTCCTCTATGGACCACCACTATTTATACCAATTCTATGTGCAATAACTGTATATACATAACACTATTTATTACATATTGTTTACGGCTTGTAAATTGTACATTTTATATATATACTGTGAAAAGGAGGATGTTTTTACTGTTATTGTTACTATTCATAATCATTATTATCACTGTTGCATCATTTATCATTATCATTTCATCAAAGTATTTATTGAATCTGTTGATGTTATATTATAGTTTGTATTTTAGGGGGAACCTAATCACATATTAAGGGCATGATGATCTTTCATTGCAGGTTTAACTGTGTTCATGTTATCCATATTGCTTATTAGAGAGTTGTTAATTGAGGGTCTGAAGTTATGGGGAAGTGAGAAAGTTAAGGTAAAGTCAAGATGATTCCATATCTGCTTACAATACAGTACATCACAGATAATAACATCACAGCATGGAGCATAGGGATCTGTGGGCCCAGTAATCTGCTGCAGTGTGGAGTCTGCCCAGCAACAGGTGACTCTGAGGTTCACCGAGGATAAGACACACAAGACACATAGTAGGGCCTGCACACATACACTCACAGTTTCTCAACTTGTTTTGCTCAAAACTGCTACGTGACTTGTCCAGGGTACGTGACCGTTTAGCAATAACAAGAAGCATCTGGAGTAAGGAGTAAAGGTTCTCTAGGGTCTGATGTACTGGAATGTTCTTAGATTACGAGAATTGATACTTAGATTTCCAGTAAATCCAACTGCTTTGACGCATAATGCTCGTCATCAACTGATATAAATACAACTGTTCATCTGTTGTTCTGGGGAGACTGGCTTTGGAAGTGTGATACGCATCTTCCCCACATATATATATGTGTTTAATAAAATCACTATTTTGACATCTACTGGGACTTTGCAGTCGTTTGTCCTTTCCTCAAATTACGAACCATGACAATACACATCTTCTTCCCTATGTTAATACTGTCCATATGTATATAGCGCTGCAGAACTGTACCTCCCCTCCCCCCCCCAGCATGTTTACACTGAGTAGGAGATGCTCTGTATCTCATTGTACAACTGTATAATGACAATAAAGACATTCTATTCTATTCTATTCTATTCAATTCTGGTATTCTATTGCAAATGCCAATTGGGCTCCATGTGCCAGGCAGTGCATTAGCACCAAAGTAGCTGACATATTGATCAATAACTCTCTCTGCTCATTAAATTATCATAAAACTATTACAGAAGTTTAACTGACTTTTTTCCCCATTTAGTGGATTCTTATTGGTTAATTCTGTCAATTGATGAAAAGCACAACATAACTTGATCTCACCTCAGAGTATTCAGTTTACAGTGTGGACTTCTCAGTCCTGCAGAAAGAAACTTCACTGCTGGATCCTGCAGGTTGTTGTTACTTAAGTCCAGCTCTCTCAGTGTAGCAGACTGGGAGCTGAGAACTGAGGACAGAGCT
>CAKLIZ010000604.1:17500-28398 GCA_922035795.1 Oreochromis mossambicus
AGCCTATTACCGCAGCAGGGTACCTGATCACGGGCAGGGCGTAGGTGTTGATTGCCCGGATCTTGTTCTTACCGTTCAGCTGACTCCTCAGGACTTGCCTGACCCTCTGCAGGTACTTGGTGGTTGCAGCTTTCCTAGCGGCCTCTTCATGGTTCCCATTCGCCTGTGGGATCCCCAGGTACTTGTAACTGTCCTCTATGTCTGCAATGTTGCCTTCTGGTAGTTCAATCCCCTCAGTTCTGACTACCTTCCCTCTCTTTGTTACCATCCGACTACACTTCTCCAGCCCGAATGACATTCCAATGTCATTGCTGTATAGCCTGGTAGTGTGTATCAGTGAATCGATGTCTCGTTCACTCTTGGCATACAGCTTGATGTCATCCATGTACAGGAGGTGGCTGACAACCGCTCCGTTCCGTAGTCGGTAGCCAGTCTTGTTAATGATCTCACTGAGGGGATTCAGGCCTATGCAGAACAGCAGTGGGGACAGAGCATCTCCTTGGTAGATCCCGCACTTGATGGTGACTTGTGCTATGGGCTTGGAGTTGGCCTCTAGTGTTGTGTGCCACATTCCCATTGAGTTCCTGATGAAGGCTCTTAGGGTCCTGTTGATCTTGTACAATTCTAGGCATTCCAGTATCCAGCTGTGGGGCATTGAGTCATAGGCCTTCTTGTAATCAATCCAGGCTGTGAACAGGTTGGTCAGTCTGGTCTTGCAGTCTCGGCTGACTGTTCTGTCTACCAGTAGCTGGTGTTTTGCGCCTCTGGTATTCTTGCCAATCCCTTTCTGTGCCCCGCTCATGTATTGACCCATGTGCCTGTTCATCTTAGCCGATATGATGCCTGACAGGAGCTTCCATGTAGTACTGAGGCAGGTTATTGGTCGGTAGTTGGATGGGACCGGTCCCTTCTTGGGGTCCTTGGGGATCCACTGTGATGGTTACTGGACCCTGTTCAGGGAGGTCGCTATGGTCTGCCCTCAGATCCACTAGCCACTGAGCATTGCCGTTATGGGTTGCGTCCTTCTCCCATATGCTCTTCCAGTATTGCTCCGTCTCCAGCCTTGGTGGTGCTGTTCTGTTATTGTTCCCTTGCCACTGAGAGTACACCTTTGCTGGTTCTTTGGAGAACAGCTGGTTTATTCTCCTGCCTTCTATCTCTCTGGTGTACCTCCTCAAGCGGCTGGCCAAGGCTGTGAGTCTTTGCTTGGCAGTTTCCAAGGCCTCAGGTATGGACAGCTTGCTGTATTTCTTATGCACCTTTCTTATGCACCTTCTTTGTCGCGCCTTTCTGCAACTCCCTCCGTGCTACTTTGATCTTGCCCTCTAGCCTCCTTCTCCATGGAGGGTACTGCCCCTTGTGGCTGTTCAACTTGTAGCCAAGCATCTCACTGATCACTGCTGCCGTAGTGTAGATCAGCTTGTTAGTGTCGGTAATCGTGTTGTAGGTATCATCCGTAGTGCTGCATTAACATCATCTAGCAGACCTTCTGAGGGTACTTCACGTAATCTTGGTAACCGGCTAGGGGGGGTCCAGGTTTCAAGCTTGGCCATGATCCTATCTTTCAGGTCAGTTCCTCTCGCACTCAACGATCCTTCTCCTATCGCACTTGGGGCTATGTACCCAATCTCGGGTGGGGGTGATGATATCTCCCCCCTGACCTGGCGTCCTGACTCCTCCTTGCCGTAGCATTTATGTTGTATCTCGTCAATCTCTAGCTGTGAGAGCAGTCCCTTCTTTCGAATGTTGGAACACTGAGCTACTAGTTGTTTCGCCGTCATTGTGGATGTTGGGTATCGAAGAATCCATAGGTCCCTCATCCTATTCATGTAACCCCTTCCGCCAGGGTTACTTGCGTGTATGTGCGTGTATGTGTATATATATATATATATATATATATATATTACATTACACTACACACACTTTAAATATTTATCAAGAGTATATGACCATTTCTTTCCTGCCCAAAATAAGTGCTTGTGGGGAATCAGGTCAAGATCTTGCAACATTATTAAATGTTTAGTTTTTCCATTAGCTTATATATTTATAGATATCCTCTTACTGCTCAGCAGATGATCAGCCTGCTTATTCAGCTTCATTCTCTTCAGGATGGTTGCTGTGATCTTCACAAATGACTCCTTGCTTGAATTATTATAGTTGAACTTTTTCATTTGTTTTGAATCGAGTTTAGGTTCACACTTTTGATATGACTCTAGAAAAACAAACAAAAACATAACAACAGATCCATCACAGCATTATTAAGCTGTTACGTGGTTTGTTTTTTGTGTGTCTGTTTTTTCTACAGCATCGTGTGTAACTGAAGCCTTTTTTGTATTTATTAATAATTCTCCATCACATCATGTCAGATGTTTATCTAAGTTACTTCGTGAGAAAGTTGAACTAACTACATGGGAGTTAACATAATGTTTTTCTGTATATTTAAAGAATGATGCAACTAATTAGCAAAAAAAGAAAGAAAGAAAACATGTTTGACATAAATTACATTTAATATTACAAATTACAAATTATATCCCCAAATCACAACAACTGCCACTTCAAGGCACTTTATATGGTATGATAAAGAACCTATACAAGAAGAAGAATTAAGAATTATAATTATACCAGTACATACAAGTCAGGAGTACCTATGCACTAAGGGTTGACTGGGAATGTGAAAGTGGATGATAAATCAAGTCAAGTCAAGTCAAGTCAACTTTATTGTCACTTCAACCATATACAGTTTGTACACAGTGAAGCGAAACAACGTTCCTCCAGGGCCAAGGTGCTACATGCAACATAAATTTACAACATAAATTAACAGAAAACACTAAACTAGCTGACTAGAGACAGGACAGACTGACCTAACATAAATTACAACATAAATTAACAAAAACTAACTATCTATCTAGGTAGGTAGTGCAAAGGAAACTGTAAACATACTCGGTATGTAGGTAGTGCAAAGGAAACCGTAAACATACTTGGTATGTAGGTAGTGCAGGAACAGTAAACATAAAATATTGTGCAAAAAGAGCATTTACAGGTTGATGTGTAAGTCCAGTCTCAATGCTTTGAGGTAGTTGAGTTGAGTTGAGCTGAGTGATAGTGTGTGTGTGTGTGTGTGTGTGTGTGTGTGTGTGTGTGTGTGTGTGTGTGTGTGTGTGTGTGTGTGTGTATATCAGTCCAGTTCCTTTTTGTTGAGGAGACGGATGGCTTGTGGAAAGAAGCTGTTGCACAGTCTGGATGTGTGTGCCCGAATGCTTCGGTACCTTTTTCCAGATGGCAGGAGTGTGAAGAGTGTGTGAGAGGGGTGTGTCCAATCAGCCACAATGCTGGTGGCTTTGCGGATGCAGCGTGTGGTGTAGATGTCCTTAATAGAGGGGAGAGAGACTCCAATGATCTTCTCTGCTGTTCCCACTATCCGCTGTAGGGTCTTGAGGTCCGATATGGCACAGTTCCCAAACCAGGCAGTGATACAGCTGCTCAGGATGCTCTCGATAGTTCCTCTATAGAAGGTGGTCAGGATCGGTGGTGGAAGCTGGGCCTTTCTCAGTCTTCTCAGAAAGAAGAGACGCTGTTGGGCTTTCTTGTGCAGGAAGCTGGTGTTGAAGGACCAGCCGAGGTTCTTCTCCAGGTGGACGCCCAGGAATTCGGTGCTGTCGACGATCTCCACAGAGGAGCCGTTGATGCTCAGCGGTGAGTGGTCGCCTCGTGTCCTCCTAAAGTCAACAACCATCTCTTTTGTCTTGTCAACATTCAGAGACAGGTTGTTGTCTTTACACCAGTCCGTTAGCCTCTGCACTTCCTCTCTGTACGCTGACTCGTCGTTCTTGCTAATGAGACCCACCACGGTCGTGTCATCAGCGAACTTAATGATGTGATTTGAACTGTGTGTTGCTACACAGTCATGAGTCAGCAGTGTGAACAGCAGAGGACTGAGCACACAGCCTTGTGGGGCCCCAGTGCTCAGTGTGGTGGTGCTGGAGGTGCAGTTCCCGATCCGTACTGACTGAGGCCTTCCGGTCAGAAAGTCCAGGATCCAGTTGCAGAGGGAGGTGTTCAGGCCCAACAGGCTCAGCTTTCCGATCAGTTGTTGGGGGATGATCGTGTTGAATGCTGAGCTGAAATCTATGTACAGCATTCGAACGTGTGTGTCCTTCTTGTCCAAGTGTGTGAGGGCAAAATGGAGTGCAGTGGAGATGCCGTCGTCCGTTGAGCGGTTATGGCGGTATGCAAATTGCAGTGGGTCCAGTGAGGGGGGCAGCAGGGTCTTGATGTGTCGCATGACGAGCCGCTCGAAGCACTTCATGATGGTGGGTGTAAGTGCAACAGGACGGTAGTCGTTGAGACAGGACACAGAAGACTTCTTGGGCACGGGGACGATGGTGGTGGCCTTGAAGCACGTGGGAACGACGGCACTTCTCAGAGAGATGTTGAAGATGTCGGTGAGAACATCTGCCAGCTGTTCAGCACATTCTCTGAGCACTCTGCCTGGGATGTTGTCTGGTCCAGCAGCTTTACGTGGGATGACTCTGCGTAGAGTTTTCCTCACCTCAGCTGTAGTGAGACACAGCACCTGGTCGTTCAGAGGAGGGGTGGACTTCCTCGCCGCCACGTCGTTCTGCCTGTCGAATCGAGCGTAGAAGTTGTTCAGCGCATCTGGGAGGGAGCCGTCACCATCACAGGCAGGTGATGTCGTCCTGTAGTTAGTGATGGCTTGTAAGCCCTGCCACATGCGCCGTGTGTCGCCGCTGTCCTTGAAGTGGTTGTGGATTCTCTGGGCGTGTGCACGCTTCGCCTCTCTGATGGCCCGAGAAAGTTCGGCCCTAGCTCTACTAAGCGCCACCTTATCTCCCACTTTGAAGGCAGAGTCTCGGGTCCTCAGAAGTGCACGCACTTCCGCAGTAATCCACGGTTTCTGGTTGGGTCGTGAGATGATGGTCTTGGAGACAGTGACGTCATCGGTGCACTTGTTGATGTAGCTGGACACTGATGACGTGTACTCCTCCAAGTCAGTGAAGTCGCCGTAAGTTGCAGCCTCCCTAAACATGTTCCAGTCAGTGCTCTCAAAACAGTCCTGAAGAGCAGAGCTGGCTCCTGCTGGCCAGGTTTTCACCTGCTTCAGAACCGGTTTTGATCGCCTGACGAGTGGTCTGTATGCTGGAATTAGCATAACAGAGATGTGGTCTGAGTAGCCAAGGTGGGGGCGGGGCTCTGCCCGATATGCGCCGGGGATGTTTGTGTAAACAAGATCCAGGTAGGTAAATTGGTAAATGTAATCATCAACAGTCAAAAATAAAAACCAAACTAGAGAAAAAGTCGGTAGCAAGTAGACAGAAAGCTTTAGGCTATCCCCCTGTCTCATACTATCTAGAAGTGCAAAACCAGAACCACATTATTTTGGTTTTAATTCACTTGTCTGCTGCCTTTGAAACATTAGACCACAATATTCTAATATCTCGATTAAATGGCCTAGTGGGCATTAGTGGCACTGAACTTAAATGGTTTAGGTATTATCTGGCAGAGAGAACTTTCTCTGTGAAACGTGTTTTTTTTCCTTCCTTTCTTTACATTTGTAATGGACTGATTTATATATACTGCTTGTTTGCCACTGTCGGATTATTAACCCCGTCGAGTGGCACTCAGTTTTCTGCTGTTCAATTCAGCTCTACATCCTATATATCTATATAATTTAATGTAAAGTAAATAGAGGTTAAAATGTTTGGGCCTAGAGGCCCATATGAGTCCTTCTCTGTTGCTTTGGGAAGTATATTTTAAACCTATTATTACTGACCTTGGGTTTTTATCATTTTAGGCATTTTAGGCAACAGGCAGCAGTGAAATGTTTTCTTTCAAGTTCAACATTTTTTATTTCTCACACACACAACCATACACACACAGTACAACATGTGGTTTCTAGGCAGCACTTTGAAACAGTGATCCATACTTTTATTTCATCACATCTGGACTATTGTAATTGACTTTATGTGGGAGTCAGTCATTACTCTCGCATGCTCAGCTGGTTCAAAACACCGCTGCATGACCTCGCTCCACTGGCAGCCTGTATATTTTAGAGTTCATTTTCAAATTGTTATGTTTAGTTTTACATTTTTCACAGTCTTGCCCTGCCTTACCTTCTTCACGCCTACACACCTCATCAGTCTCTCAGGTCAGCTGACCAGCTCACTCAGATAGGACCTGGCCATTGTTCATAAGTTATGGAATGACTTGCTGTTACATGTTAGAGAGGCCCCTTCACTGTCCACTTCAAAAACACATCTTAAAACCCATTTTATTCTTTTTGACCCAGTGAGACTCGGTCTGTTTTAGTTATTTGATCTTTTTAATTGTTTTTTTTTTAAATATATATCTCATGTATTGTTATTATTTAGCTTCAATGTACAGCACTTTGTGTCACCTATGGCTGTTTTAAAGTGTATTATAAATAAAGATACTATGGTAGGTAACTGCTGTTATACTTATTGGCAGCTGTTCATTAATTGGGGGTCAGAGCTGAGAATACAGAGATACCACATGGAAACAACCTGAGTTCTTATTGGTTAGTTCAGGCTTCATGTGTTTCTACCTTACCAATGGCTCCTGACACAAACTAAGGAATTATTACCTTGTGATAAACAGGATGAAGATGCCTGGGCTGAGGGTTTCCCTGTTGGAGTAAAGTGCACCATGAATCAGGAACTGTTTGTTTAACAATGAAGACCTGCATGGCTTCAAAATACTCTAAATATAATCTCCAAAAGTTAATTCTGTTCTGGACGTAGGGTTATCAGTGGGAGAAATGTTTCATCATCATCCAAGTGACTTCTTCAGTCTCAGCTGACTGCAGGTTTCAATCTTATAAACAGTACATTTGCATAATGACTGAAACCAGCCCACTGAAGGAACAATGGGCTGGGAGGTCAGTTCCTTAATCATAATTATGCAAATTCCCATGACCATTGATCAACAATCACTGACCAATGACCATGAGTCCCATTCACAGAGAGTTGGCGAATGGCTGCAATCACAGCATTGTAAGATGGTGACAGATGTACGAAATGTTTCTCCCACTGAAAACGCTACATCCAGAAGAAAAAAAATAAACTTTTGGAGATTTACTTACCTGCATGATTGAGCATGCATCAAGACGTCTAAATATAATATTTGTACTCAAACAAAATTAGAAGAGAAAAGACACACAATTGAAGATTCAGACTAAAACAGCCTCAGTTTTCAATCCATAAACTGTGACAGTGTTGTCCTGATACTGCACTGAGTGTTTCATGTCTTTTTTCTTTGACTGACCTTCATTCATCTTCTTTAATATCAACTCTGCCACCTCCATTACATGGTGAGTAGTGTATGTCTCCACCATAAGATCCACTGTTCCATGACTTCCGTCCTTCCTTGCGTTCTCCAGTCGGCTCTTTTTGATGGTTGTGAAATCACCTCCGGGTCCTTTCTCCAGGTACCAGTGGAAACGTTTCAGCTCCTCTTCTCCCAAATCTTCCAGCATGTTCAGCAACTGCTCCTCAACAGATTTTTCCATCTTTCAACTGTAAAACATGAGACAGAACATGAATCTCATCACATGTCCAATGTTTTTACTTATTTAGAATATTTTGAGTTTGAGCAGTTTGAGTTCAGGTTTTGATCTCAGAGCTTCTATTGAGCCATAATGTCTCTTTTTACCTCTTGAGCCCCAGCGCCCCAGTACCAGGGGCAAAGGGAGTGAACTGCCGTTTAACCCTCCAACTGTCAGGTCTTTTATGCAAATATGGACATGTATGGTATCCACAAAAAGCTCAGAATTCACCCAAAGAATTCACATCCACATCAGCTCACACACACTTTCTACCTTCACCTGCAAAGGAAACAAATCATTCATGTGCACATCAACTGAAATCCTCCTTTCCATCACACTCGGCCTCGTTGGTCCAGCTGTGAGTCCGTTACCGTGAACTATGGAGCAGCAGATTTGTGCTGGAACTAAGCTGCACACAGCTGATGTTAGCCAGGAAACATTACACACTGACTTTAATACAAACACACACAGTTTGTTGTGTGAAGAAATCAAACATGAGCTGAACAAACAGTGAAGTTCCTAAAGACAAACTGTTAAAGGAGGAAACAAAGCAAACTTACAGTTTCTTCACACACACCAACAACAAGATCCATGCCTGGGCTGTATCCCAATTCAGGTTCTGCAGCCTTGAAGGCCACATTTTAAGGCGAATTACATCACCGCTTAAACACTATGAAAGGCAACAACAAGTTTAATATTCAGAAACCTAAAGTATGTATCAGCAGCAGAATGGAGCTAAAAATAAATGTTTGTTTCAGTTCTATGAAGCTTTGAGTATTTTCGATTAGTAGCACTGCTGTGTTTGTTGCATCATATTGCTGTAATTGTTTATATGCTTTATATATTCTGAGGTAAGTTGATCTATAGTGTTACATCATATTCTATAAGGATGTTATGTGTTTGTATACTTTCTGCCCAGTTTGACCCATTTAGCAGAAGTCAGCCTGTTTAAGGCTCTGATATCTATTCTGTGTGACTTAAAGCAGTTAGAAAAATTATTTTCATGAAGTGTCTGAACCGGTTGCGTTCCACTGTAGCAATAGGAGCCATGTCTTTTGCTATGTGGTAGCCTATAGAATTTGTGATTTCTTGCCATCTTTTTGAAGTTCGCTAATATAGTTGAGTACTAGCAAATGCTTCGGTTATTGACCGCTGCCTGGTGGAGGAAGACGTTTTTGCTGGTCCTCCTAATCTCTTCTCGCTTTGAGCTTTTTTTATGTCTTCGAATTGAATCTCATGGTTGTGCTGCAGGTGGTGGAAGAGGTTGGTTGTGTTACCTTGACTTGACGCAACAGTCTTTTTGCAGAGTTTACATTTAACAATTTTTTGATCAATATCATCCTTGTTGAATCCAAAATGTTGCCAAACGATTGATGATGCTTTTTTTTGTTAACAAGCGTCTCCTCTTCCTCCTCCACCAGCGCTACCTCCGTCGCTGCCGCTTCAACATTTAAATCGTCCTCCATTTGTTCACCCGTGTCTCGTCTTGTTACAGGTAGTAGAGTCATGTGACTCCACCCCGTCAAGTCTGTAACGTAGCACAGCGTCTTAAAGGGACATGAACATCGCCAACCTGCACATGCCTTTTCTTTTTTTTTAAATACCGAATTTACCGACATGGGCAAAATGACGTCGATGAGAGTCATAAATTTCGGTAACGATAAATTTTTGATATATCGCCCAGCCCTATTTAAGATTATCAGCCTAGCAACAAATTGCATTTTTATAGAGCGGGGTGGAGGTAAGCGCTTGTAATGACAAGAAGAACTTTCTATCTGCTTGTAACCTACAGACTGCCCACCTTGTACGTGTAAATAAATAAATATCCCTTAGTGAAAAGAGCACCGCGCACATATTCAGAACTCTGTCTTACTTAAACAGTTAAAACACCCTTGGATGCGTTATTATGTGGGAAAGACTTTTCCAAGAATCCCTAAAAGAAAACGGTCTTGTTTTACACACACACATCGTGGGTCAAGAAGGAGTCAACAAACCGCTCTAATCATTATCAGTATTTCTTAATGCTCATGCGCCCACCTCGTATGTGTAAAGTAAGCTTTAGTGGAAAAAAAGCGTCGCGCCCGTATTTGGAAATCGGCCCTAATTAATTTTATTAAAACACCCTGATGAGGTATTTTGGTTTTGTGCAGCCACTCCTTCTCAGACCAAAGTCAAGAGTTCTGCTACTGAGAAAACCTGTTGGAAAAGTAGCTCAAAAAAATGAAGAAAAAAAAACTGTCGACAGACAGAAACTCTAAAAGAAAACGGTCTTGTTTTACGCACATCGAGGAGGAGTCAACAACCCCTCTAATCGTTATTAGTATTTCTTAATGCCTCCAGCCAAGCAAAGTATTTTTTTATTGAAGCAATTTCATTCCCCTGCGGGAAAAGAGGGTTTCTTCATTTTTTTGAGCTACTTTTACAACGGTTTTTCTAAATAGACAGAAACCCTAAAAGAAAACGGCTTTGTTTTACACACACCATGAAGGAGTCAGACAACAAATATCAGTATTTCTCATAACCTAGCAATGAATTTCATACAGGCCACATCTCCCCGTACGTGTAAAATAACCCTTAGTGAAAAAAGCACAGCGCACATATTGAGAACTTGAATAAGTTCCGTCGGTTCATCCCGGTCAATTACCTCCGAGAGCTCGGGATGCTTAAACTTCCTCCGTACAGCCCCGATAAACCCCGTTTGTCGTGTGATTACTCTGTTTATGCTCACCGCAGTTCTCTTGTGCTCAGGTTCTCGCACTCGTCCGTGACCCCGATCTGTTTCCCTGGTGGCGTGGAGTGGAGTGAGAGTGAGTGTGCTGAAAACAAATACGAGAGGAGCGAGTGAGCGGAGCGAGTGTTGGACTTTCTCCCCTTTTCCCCTGGACCATTGCACATCCTGCCCTGTACACGTGGGGTTTGTAAATAAATGTACGCCTGCTGTTCTAGTTCAGCTGCTCTGCTGACAGCTGCAGTTATTATATGACATTTTATTATTGGATTATCCATCCTGTGACAAAGTGGGTGAGAACACCACTTGTCTATATTCTTAGTTAACATTCTTGTTTGATTTAACCATATTTCACATGTAATCTGCAATAGGCAAACATTTACTATCCCGGGTTTGTTTATGTTTTGCACTTTTACAGATTATATAATATAACATCTTGGTTTACGTCAATTCCTACAAGTTTGTTAAGTTAACATGTTATTTATTTCAACTGTTAATTTGTATTGTTTAGAACTTACCTTACCTACCTGTCTTCCAGAAGCAAAAGGAGGAAATGTAGTTTTACTTCCTGCTTTATACCTTCTGGGT
>CAKLIZ010000604.1:58398-74274 GCA_922035795.1 Oreochromis mossambicus
TCAGGAGTGTTCACACAGATCTTTAAAGAGGAGAGAGGACTGTACCAAGACAAGGTGTTCTGCTTCGTCCATCTGAGTCTTCAGGAGTTTCTGGCTGCTCTTCATGTCCATCTGACCTTCATCAACTCTGGACTCAATCTGCTGGAAGAACAAGAAAAAACATCCCAGAAGTCTGAACCAGGAGAATCTGCAGAGAAACACTTCTACCAGAATGCTGTGAACAAGGCCTTACAGAGTCCAAATGGACACCTGGACTTGTTCCTTCGCTTTCTCCTGGGTCTTTCACTGCAGACCAATCAGACTCTCCTACGAGGCCTGCTTACACAGAAAGGAAGTAGTTTAAGGACCAATAAAGAAACAGTCCAGTACATCAAGAAAAAGATCAGTGAAGGACTCCTGTCTGCAGAGAAAAGCATCAATCTGTTCCACTGTCTGAATGAACTGAATGATCGTTCTCTAGTGGAGGAGATCCAACAGTACCTGAGATCAGGAAGTCTCTCCACAGATAAACTGTCTCCTGCTCAGTGGTCAGCTCTGGTCTTCATCTTACTGTCATCAGAAAAAGATCTGGATGTGTTTGACCTGAAGAAATACTCTGCTTCAGAGGAGGCTCTTCTGAGGCTGCTGCCAGTGGTCAAAGCCTCCAACAAAGCTCTGTAAGTACATTTGTACTCATCCACCTTTAATTTTAAAATTGTGATTTTTATATACAAAAATGCAGGAGTATATAATTTAGAACACAATAATAGGTGAAGGCTTCTTAAAAAAACAAACAAGTGAAGTCAATAACCATCAACAGTGGACTGCTCAGTTGCAGATGCGTTGACTCTTTTTTTGTTTCAGTTTTGTTCGTATTGTATTCCAGAAAGTACTGTGTTGCTACAAAGATGGTGAAAAGAAAAAGAAATTAACAATGGAGGAGAGACAAAACATCCTAACACTTAAAAATGTAGGTGTTTCCTACAGAGAAATTGCAAAGAAAGTCAAGGTGTCAGTGAGTACAGTTTCCTTCACCATCAAAAGGCACTCAGAAACTGGGGCAAACTCTGTCAGGAAGAGTTCTGGGAGACCCAAAGCCACAACTGAATCAGAGGACAACTTTCTGAGCGTTAACAGCTTGCGTGATAGCTGGCTCACAGGACAACAGCTTTAAGCACAGCTTAATGGTGGTTATAGTAAGCCAGTCTCAGTTTCAACTGTGAAGAGAAGACTTTGAACTGCAGGTTTTACAGGATAAGTTGTAGCAAGAAAGCCATTACTAAGACGTCAGAAGAAGACAAAATAGCTTGCCTGAGCCATGAAACACGACTATTGGACTACTGAAGACTGGAAAAAAGTATTCTGAACTGATGAATCAAAATTTGAAATCCTTGGTTCATCATGCAGGATCTTTGTACACCATTGACTAAATGAAAGGATGTGTGATGGTATGGGGCTGTTTTTCCCGATCCAAGGTCGGTGACTTGTACAGAGTGAGAGGCACCCTGAACCAAAACAGCTACCACAGCATTTTGTAGCACCATGTAATACCCTCTGGTATGGGCCGTCTTCTTCTGTTTGTCTACCACCACTATGTCCGGTTGGTTAGCCACCAACATTTTGTCCATCTGTATCTGGAAGTCCCAAAGGATCTTAGCTCGGTCATTCTCCATGACCCTAGTGGGCGTCCCCCATTTTAACCTCAGGACTTCCAGGGCGTATTGGCACAGATGTTCCTGTATACTATGCCAGCCACGTGGTTATGGCGTTCCAAATATGCCTTGCCTGCAAGCATCTTGCAGAATGCTGTTATGTGCTGGATTGCTTCAGGGGCATCTTTACACAGCCTGCACAGGGGGTCTTGCCTGGCGTGATAGACCCCAGCCTCTATGGATCTTGTGTTCAGAGCTTGTTCCTGTTCTGCCATGATTTCTGGATGTCAGCCACTTCCTCTATCTGCTGGTGGTACATTCCGTGCAGGGGTCTGTTCTTCCATGATGATTCCTTGTCTCCTTCCTCCTCATTCTTGGGTTTCTGCTGCCTGAAATATTCACTGAGCATGCAGTCGGTGCCATCTTCCTGATGTACTCATGAATATTCATTGTCTCATCTTGGATTGTGGTACTGATACTCACCAGTCCCCGACCTCCTTACTACCGCTTAGCATATAACCTCAGGGTGCTGGACTTGGGGTGAAACCCTACATGCATGGTCAGAAGCTTCCTTGTCTTGATGTCAGTGGCTTCTATCTCCTCCTTTAGCCAGCTTATTATCCCAGCAAGGTACCTGATCACAGGCAGGGTTTAGGTGTTCATAGCCCTGATCTTGTTCTTACCATTCAGCTGACTCCTCAGGACTTGCCTGACCCTCTGCAGATACTTTGTGGTGGCAACTTTCTGAGCGGCCTCTTCGTGGTTCCCATTTGCCTATGGTATCCGTGGCCAGTCTTGTCCATGATCTCACTGATGGTTTTCAGCCTTATGCAGAACAGCAGTGGGGACAAAGCATCTTCATGGTAGATTTGGCACATCAGCAATTTATTCCTCCAAACCATCAACGTGTGTTTTACACCCCACTTCTATGAGACTACTCAAAGAAGTTTTACTATTAATTAAATTTTCAGTCTTAAATAAGAGAAGATGATGGATTGTCTTTCTGAATTTACTGCAGTTTTCCCCTCCCTGTAGATACAACAAACACAGATCTTTAGGCCATACTTGGGGAGCTTGTTTGGCACATTCTCTTGACATATGAACCTTCCCTGACTGCCACAAGCTGTTCGTCCACAGTGTAACAGTCACTGGGAATGAATCGCTGTATGTTGAATGCATACTGTCGTCCCTTTGGTGGCCCAGATCAGGTTAACCTGAGGTAATCCACACATGGGCCAGCACAGGACTACCAGTATGTCTGCAACTGGCCTTGTGCTGGCCCATGTGTGGGCCACCTCTGGCAAACCAGATCTCGGCCACCAAAGGGACGACATTTTTTGCAGTATGTGGGCCATGTGTAAGCACACTGTGTGGGCCAGATCAGGGCCATACCAATTTTGCTATATGGGGAATAGCTGTCCACTGTAGTGACCACTATGCATGAAAGAGTTAAATGGCATGATATCAATTTATTTTTTTGAGGAGTAGCTGGAATAGTAAAAAATAACATTTTATTACAAAGATATTCTAAGAAAATAACCTCACAGCAAGGGTTAAAGACATAAAGACCTGGATCACCTCTAATTTCCTCCTTCTAAATTCAGATAAAAATCCTGCTCCTCACATACAAGATCTTGAATAATCAGATCCCATCTTATCTTATAGTACCATGGCACCCCATTAGAGAACTTCGCTTTCAGATTTTGGGCTTACTTGTAGCATTTCATAGTAGAATAGGAAGTAGAGCTTTCAGCTTTGAGGCCCCTCTTCTGTGTAACCATCGTTTTTCCTTTTAAAAGGGTTTTTTTCCTTCCCACCATTGCCAACTCGCAAAAGGGATCACATGATTTTGGAAATTTTCTGTTTTCTTTGTATTATTCTATGATCTTGAGATTACAATATATTGCGCTTTCAGGCAACTGTTGTTTGGATTTGGTGCTCTATAATCAAAACTGAATTAAACTGAAGATGCCAGCAGACAGTTTTCACAGAAAGCCACAGCTTGTGGACAGCAAACAACTATCAGAGGCACTTAAAGAAACCAATACTAGTCAGACTAACTTGTAGCAGGCCAACAAAGTCGGGGCATATTAGATGCAGTAAAGCAGTAAAAACATTAGAACTGAAGAAGATGCCATGCAAGAATCTCAAATTACAAAAGATTTGATAATCCAGTAAAAAAAGAAAAAAAAACTTTAAAGGTTGGAATCATAAACAGAGAGCAGTTTGAAGGATGAATATCCAGAAGTCATGAGTTTGTAACTCACCTTCCCTTCTCTCTTTCTTTCTTTCTTTCTTTCTTTCTTCTTTTTTGGATGCCGCAATTAAATTGGATGTAGAAGAAAAACTAGGACTTCATAAGTTATAGTAAACTGGTCAACCCCCCCCACACACACACCCACACACCCACCCACCTTTGGTCAACAACTGGACCATTAACTTTCAGAAACTATAAGCAGATAAATGACTGTAACAATTACTGAACCAAGATATCTTGTTGAAATCTTTGCCATTATAGATAATTTACTGTCCACTGTGGTATTCCAGAATCAGGCCTTAAATGTACAAATGAGATTGAGATTTCATTAGCCAGAACGTACTTGTAATCGGAAGGTTGCCGGTTCGAGCCCCGGCTCGGACAGTCTCGGTCGTTGTGTCCTTGGGCAAGACACTTCACCCGGTGCTTACTGGTGGTGGTCAGAGGGCCCGGTGGCGCCAGTGTCCGGCAGCCTCGCCTCTGTCAGTGCGCCCCAGGGTGGCTGTGGCTACAACGTAGCTTGCTATCACCAGTGTGTGAATGTGTGCGTGAATGGGTGAATGACTGGATATGTAAAGCGCTTTGGGGTCCTTAGGGACCATAAAAGCGCTATATAAATACAGGCCGTTTACCATTTACCATTTTACTTTTTCAAAACTTCTAAATCAGAAGATGAAAGAAATGGATCATACTAAGGGCAAAGCACTGCCCCTTAGCAAAGTTTCTGAAACTAGCCAGTCAAAAGACAAAAATGGGCATTTGGGAAAGCTGCGCTTAACGGTGAACAGGAGCTTGTTTTAGACAGGTTTTATTGTGCATTGCATCTTACCTAGATATTTTTAAATGAAACAAAACCCATTCATTCTTAGAAATGGATGAACTGAGATCTGTAATTTGGGACAGATACAAAAAATATGAGTATTGCCTCATCGAATAAACATGAACAATAAATGTAAGCAGTCCTGTAAAATGTCCTAATTCAAAATACAATAAAAAATGACATTTCAAAAGACAATTAGTAACTATTTCTGAGTGATATATAGTCGAATATCACATAATTGCAAAATAAAGCATGTAGAACGTTTTTTTTTAGCATGTGGCAATGTATACCACAAAAATAATAATATCAACAGATATCTTATTCAAAAAGAATAACATTTTGAATTTTCCATATGGTAATTTCATTATAAATGAGAAAATAATTTTGTTTAATACATTTTTATATTTACCACTTTAATATGTGCAATATTTATATTCAAACATTGTCTCAAATTTGACAGTGTGAAAAATTTATGCCTGAAGTGCCTTGACCAATCATTTTTCAAAATACAAAATACATAAATACATTAGAAAACACGAGAAGTATTGAATGTATGAAACTAAAATGTGACAGTAATCATATATTTCAAAACTTTGCATCATAAAATGTTTATACAAATTAGAGAAGTCCCATGATAATCTGAGATGGAATGACTCACAAATGAAATGGATGAACTGAGGGGCTGCACCAAGGTCCATTATGTGATTTTAACCCTCTGTGGTCCAGGGTATAATTGGCTGTTATTGACTACTTTTGATTTGACCTCTATATTTCACCTTTAAAAACTGTTCATCTTACCTTGTTTGGTATCATTATTTTCAGCAAAACCTCAAATATCTGAATTTGGAGGGTTTTTTTTTCATTTTGACATACTATATTAACACAATTGATCTAAATTCAAAAACAAAAACCACAAGAAAATAAAAAATCAGAGTAGAAAAAAGTTATATTTTTTACTATAAAACCACAAATATGTTTAACGAATCATTTTCATAACTTGAAATGCAAATAGAAATTGTAAATTTTAAAAACGTATGTACAAGTTTTGCAAACAACAACTTTATATGGTTCTAATTACCTAAAAATGTAGCCAAGGTCTTAGGGTTTTTTATATAACCATTTCAAACTATTTACAGAACAATCAGGTGTTCTGCATCAAATAAGAAGGCACACAAATTATTTATGCAACTCCAAAAATTAATTTCTTTCCACTATAAGACAGAGGAGAACACAACAGGCCTAAACTCTCCAGGTCTGACAGCAGGAGGTTTATCACACTCCTCCCGTTTTCTAGCTGGAGACAGGGTTTACATTGCAGTCTGTCTTGATGGCTTTTTCACACCAACTGTGACATTCAGCAGTATAATCATATTTCACGCGTGAAAACTTGCTCTGTCTCTTTCTTTTGGTCGCTCGCTCTTGCTCACCGGTGTCACTCCTAAATCTTCCCCCTCTTCCTAAACAACCAAATGCCACATGTTGCTATATGATTGTTTGATTGGTTGACATGGTACACTTCAACACCAATAGGGAAGGGGTGTTTTTTCTTTTTTACTCACAAGCGGAGAGTGTTTCCTAGCACTGTCTGTAGAAAACACAGTTTTTACCCGCTGTAAACACCACTGTTTTATTCAGAAAAACACATTGCGTGTATTTTTGATCGTAACTGGTTTTAGGTGGCCTATCAACACAATTTAAAAACTGCTGTATAGTTCAAAGTCCGGGCTTTCAACAGAAGTTGAAACTTTGGGTCACTGCATCTTGTTGCTGTGCTGTCTTAAATGGTTCATGTGATTTTGACGCGTGTCCGTCGACCCCTGAGGGTTAAAAAGCGTTATTTAAACTGCATCTAAGAAATCACAGATAGTAGAATTAGGAAAGTCTGGTATTGCTGTACCAGCAGGTACTGAATTAGTGTCACTAACACTACCTGCTACTCTATTTTAGATTTTTCCAAGACTTTTTTCATTAACCATAAATCATATTGCATATTGGCGTTTGTTTTTTGTTTTTATTTTTTCTTTCACAGATTCAGGATATGTATATTATTTGATCACAAACCTCGTTGTTTTTCAGGCTGAGTGTTTGTAACCCAACACAGAAAAGCTGTGAAGCTCTGTCCTCAATTTTTAGCTCCCGGTCCTCTAGTCTTAGGGAGCTGGACTTCAGTATCAACAACCTCAAAGATTCAGGAGTGAAGCTTCTGTCTGATGGACTGGAGAGTCCTGATTGTAAACTGGAAACTCTGAGGTCAGATCAAGTGATACTCTGAATTTTATTAATTAATTACTTAAAAAAATATGTTCGTTATTGTTTTTCTAGGTGTTATAGCAAGTTATAGCAAGCTGTGAAATTTTTAATTTGTTTAAAATAAAACTATAATTATCCTAAAAAATAAAACGGTGTGAATTATTGATGTAATAGTAGATACTCACTAGACCCTGATTAGATTTTAAAAGGGACCTGAAATGCTACACATAAAGGCTAATTTACATGATGAAACCCTGCTCCCCAAAACTGACATAGGTGTTACAATCTCTGTGAAGCTTAGAAAAGAAATAAGTGCTTAAAGTTTTAAGAAAATGTTTAGTGTCATCTTCAGTCATTAGGGAAAATGACGTCATGGGGTTGTTTTATGGTTGTGCCTAATAGACTTACATCAGCTCATGTTAGCTAACTAGTGACAGAATCGATAACCCAATGGAAAATAAGGGGACTAAAACTAAAAATCAGTTTAAGGTGATTGCTTAAGTGCTGCAGCAATGAAACTGAGGATACATTTCTACTTTAACTGTCTTTCTCTTTAGCAGTAAGTGCCGGTTTGCTGTTTGGCTAGGTGTATTTAAATTGGGAAATCCACCGGTTAGCTGTAATGTTCGGGTTTGTAAAGCACTTTATGAATGGGGACTGTGGAGGAGAGCTTCAGTCCTCAGTGATGCTGACATAAACTAATGTATGTCTATTAGCCACAAGCAGTGTTGGGGAGTAACGGAATACATGTACCGCCGTTACGTATTCAGAATACAAAATGAGTAACTGTATTCCGTTACAGTTACCGTTTAAAAAGGTGGTATTCAGAATACAGTTACTTTGTTGAAATAAATGGATTACACGGCGGTACTTCCTTGTTTCATATTGTCGCGGGTCAGGACTGTTTGGGTTTGTTTGACAGCTACGTAAAGTTGTTCCAGGCGGCAGCGTTACGGTTGCCATGGTTACAGGGTGACGCGCTCTCTCTCTGCATGTTTCCTGGGTGAGAGAGCGCTTTTTTGTTGTTGTTGTTGTGCTAAGCTAAAAGGCAGAATGCTACAGGCATAGCTCTAAAGCATGTAGCCTGATGGGCAGTGTAGTCCGTGCTGCAGGGAGAATGGACTACCATACCCGTTATGTGTCTGTGACCGAGGGAGGGAGAGAAAGGAAAAGTCCGAGCTGTCACGGAGCAAAAACGGGAGCTGGAAGCATGTAAATATAAGAATAACCACAGCAGCCAAGAAGAGTGCCTGACGAGCCCAGCTGTAAGTAAGCTATTAAGACTCAACTGTACACTGTGTTCGTGTTTTCCTCCGGAAAAAATAAGTTCCGTTGGAGAAGCCTTTCAACGCCTCTCTCTGTCTCCCGCAAGCAAAGTTGACCCAGACAACAAAGTAAAGCTAGTTTTCGGCTACCAGCCCGACAGGGAACCGGACGTATTAGCCAGAGGTCCCTTTACTACGTTTCGGAGCCACGGACCTTCAGTAACAGTAATAAATCACAGCAATAGGACATTCATGTAGTTGTAAACAGCATGATAATATATTAAGTATTCCAAAGTATTCAGAATACGTTACTCTCATTGAGTAACGTAACGGAATACGTTACAGAATACATTTTGGGGCATGTATTCAGTATTCTGTAGTGGAATACATTTTAAAAGTAACCTTCCCAACACTGGCCACAAGCAACCAACCAACCACATGAGAGTATGGAACATGAGAAGATGGTGCTAAACATGTTTTAAAACTTTAACTTTAATCACTTACTTCTTAAACCCAGACAGTGCTCTATCTATCTATGTCAGTGTTTGAAAGCAGGGTTCAATGGTGTAAATCAACCTTTATATGTATAGCGTTTCATGTCCCCTTTAAGAACTGTGTTCTTTTTATTTTCCATGTTTAAATTTTCAGACTGAGTAGCTGTAACCTCTCGGTGAGAAACTATGAAGCTCTGTCCTCAGTTCTCAGCTCCCAGTCTTCTACTCTGAAATACCTGGACCTGACTAACTCCAACCTACAGGATTCAGCAGTGGAGCTTCTTTTTGCTGG
Source organism: Oreochromis mossambicus (assembly GCA_922035795.1). Taxonomy (NCBI): domain Eukaryota; kingdom Metazoa; phylum Chordata; class Actinopteri; order Cichliformes; family Cichlidae; genus Oreochromis; species Oreochromis mossambicus. The sequence goes on from CAKLIZ010000604.1 coordinate 67,408, forward strand.
ACTGAAGAGTCTTAACTGCAAACTGAATACTCTGAGGTGACATAAAGTAACATTTTGTTTTTCATCAATTGGCAGAATTAACTAATTAATTATTTTATTCACTGTCATTCATTTTTTTTATTGAATCATAGTAAGAAAATTAGGATTCCTGAAAAACACAGAATTAAGTATTGATAAGTCTAATAACTCCTTACTGCACAATCATTACATTGTCTTTTATTTTTCAGAATGAGCCACTGTAACTTCTCAGAGAAAAGCTGTGAATCTCTGTCGTCGGTTCTTAGTTCCCAATCTTCTAGCCTGAGAAAACTGGACTTCAGTAACTCTGACCTTCAGGATTCAGGAGTGAAGCATCTTTCTGATGGAATTGAGAGTCACCACTGTACACTGGAAACTCTGAGGTCAAGTTTCAGAATTTTCTGCAAATTATATTTTAAAGTCTGCCTTATATAATTGCATAAACAAATAATCTTTATGTAGTTGTTGTGACATTTTTATTAACCATTTGGTAAAAGTTGCTTTCATCAAAACACTAAATTGTTGGCATTATTTCATTGCTTGGTTTTCATTGCAATGAAATGTGTGATATTTTAAAGGTTCTTCATGTATATCACAATTTGATTTGTAGAACATTATAATCGTAAGAATATGGCCAACTTGATTATTTCAGGCTGGAAGAAAGAAACAAAAGTTTTGAGTTACTTAATTCAGTGATCAAATTTCTGTTCTAGTAAATGGAAACTTGTACATATTGTGAAACATAATGCTTCATTTGCTTTACTTAAACATAAAATTAAAATCATAACAATATAAAAACTAAATAGGTAAGTGTTATTGTAAGAAGTATCTAATTATTGTAAGAAGTATCTAATTATCCTATAAACCTTTATGCTAATAGTTTAGAAATTACTGTGTTACAGTAGCCAAAATATGGAAAATCACACATCCAACTGCTGACCAATAATCTGCCTCAGCACAACATGGAAGCTATTGCCAGGCATCATAGGAGCCATGATGAATGGGTGCAAAATATCATCTATTGGTATATAGAGCCCTTCCCCGAGACTGTAAGACCAGACTGACCAACCTGTGCACTGCCTGACCCTACGAGCCTTCTTCAGAAATCCCATAGGCCAACTTCAAACCAATGGCACAATTTCACAAGTCACCAGCAAGTGCAAGATTTACCAAGAAGATGCACTGTCCCCTCTGCTGTTCTGCTTACACCTGAAACCCTCAGGCAGATCATTAACAAGACTGGCTACGGAATGGAGCAACTGTTAGACACCTCTTCTACAAGGATAAGATGAAACTGTATACCAGGAGTTAATGACTGACTGAACACACTCTCCACTGAGGAGCAATAAACAGCCAGTAGCAGCTTCTGGTCCAGGTTTTAGTTCCTCAGGACATAGAGGAAGTGCAGCCACTGCTAGGCCTTCATCAACACAGCATTGGTGTTGTGGGTCCAGGCAATTTTGCCAGAGATGTGGGTGCCTAGAAACTAGGGGTGCAACAATACTCGTATCGATATTGAACCGTTTGATACAGTGCTTTCGGTTCGGTACGCATATGTATTGAACAATACAAATTTTTTATTTATTTTATCAACTTTTCTTCTGACGATGCTGTCTGCGTTGAGCGCTCAGTGGATCTGCGTTCGACTACTCCGCCTAGGCTGCACTGTCGAGTGCAGATCCACTGAGTGCAGCACAAGCTAGCAAGACAGAAGCTAAGCTCGTTGCAACATGGCAACTGCCTCAACGCTGCCCGAAACTGAACCTCCCCCACCCTCATTCAGATCTGGCGTTTGGAACTATCTTGGTTTTCATGTGAAGCATGGCCCTGATGGTAAGCGCATCATGGACAAAAGTAAAACAGTATGTCAGATGTGCCACACAATGCTCTATTGGTGGGAACTAGTGCGTTAACGCAGTTAGCTTGTTAACGTGTTGACACCGTCCAGCCCCACGCACAGGGCGATCCGTGGTAGATCGTTAACGGAGATTTGCCGTGTTGTGGCATTAACGTCATTGCAGATTAACGCTGAGAGCACTAGTGGGAACACAACGAATATGACTGCACATTTACGCCGACATCATCCTAGTGCAAAGACAAGTGGAAGCAGGCAAAAACAACAAGCACGCATGCTACAAACTTTACCAGAGTCATCTAGACAGCTGTTAGCACATGATTCTCCCTATGGGGAACTGATATGTTTAATATGCTGCTGAGAATATAGCCCAGAAGAAGCGTATAGTATAGCTTTTATTTTGGAAAGAGCCATTTCTCTGTAATAAACTCTCTTTTCCAAAGATGAGTGATTTCTCGATCAGATAGATTCATTTTTTTAATTATTTTGTTGTTTCAGCAACATTAAATTTAAAAACTGTACTTTTGAGTTAAAATATATATTTATAATTTTAATAAATCACAAATTAAAAAAGGCATGAACATTTTTTGTATCGAAAAAATATCGAACCGTGACACCAAAGTATCAAACCGAACCGAACCGTGAATTTTGTGTATCGTTGCACCCCTACTAGAAACCTGAAGTTGTAGCTTACAGCCATACCACCCTGAACACGCCCAATGTCGTCTCATCACAGAAAGCTGAAGTTGGAGACAGACTCCACCCTTCCTCCATTTATAATGAGACAGTTGTGCACCTGTCTGTGCCTACTGAAGTCCAAAAAGAGTTCTTTGGTTTCAAGGAGGGTACATTTCAGTTTTTTTTCTAAGTACAAACAGGCTCAACCTCCACCCTGTATGCTGGTTTCAAACCTGGCAAAGGAGTGTTTGAGCTCCTCTGCTAGTATGAGGCTAATGTCTTGGGTTGGGGGGCAGCCTAAAGGCTAAGTCACAAGTTCTGGACAGAGCCTGTAATTCACTAGTCTTCCAAGGTTTCCAGTTAGGAAAACGGATGTTGTGTTCACTGTCACACAAAATAACAGACTATCCATCCATTTTCTTCCACTTATCTGGAGCTTGGTCATGGGGGCAGCAGCCTAAGCAGAGAAACTCAGACCTCCCTCTAACCCCAACCATCAAAACTGTCACGGGTTCAAAATATTGGGGATGGATACAGGAGGAAAACCAAAATAACAACACTGGTCCGGCCGGGTCAAGTCAAATGATGATTTTAATGCACACGTGTGGGAGATGGGACACTGTACGCAGACAGCACCAGATCTCTCACCGAAAACCACACAACAATAGTTTTTATGAAAATCAGGGTATTGGAACGCCCCCTCATGCGTAAAGTAGGTACAATACAATCAATGTTGACAACTTTTAACACATTAAAAGAACATCTTCTTCTTCCCGAGGCCAGATCCTTCCCAGTAATCTTCTAACTCTGCTTATCCCCTGGAACAAACAGTCTCTCCTGCAAGCATAATCAAACAGCTACAAGGCCTTGCAAACTATTATTTAAATGTTTGAACTCTCCCCTCTACATGAGTTTAACTACTGCTTGTATGTGTGCGTGTGTGCCTCGACCTCAGCATTCACTCTGTCTATAAGGACAGAGGCCAACTCTTCATGTGTGCAATAACCTAACTGAAACCATACATGTAATATGTTGAACTAGAAAGCGAAAATTTCAGAAGAAATTTTAAGTGTGCCTATGCCGCTGCTAATCAGTGTAGTTTGCCATTCATACGGCTGCTTAGGGCAAAACTCAGAAGAGCAGCCATTCTCCACCATGAACTATGGTAAAAACAAACACCGCTCACGCTTCACAGATAACAGGTTACAGTTTTGGGTAAAGATGAAGTGACTTCGTACAGCGCCGATTTGCAGACGCTGTGCACACAGGTTCATGAGCAGAAGTTCCATTGTACCACGGCAGATCCGACAATGTTTGCATGAACACGCTTTGAAGCATTACGTTATGGACCACTTTTCACACATGGTTGGTGTACCCAAACAGCCGGCTGTAGCTTTTCAACTCACAGCCCGACACACACCAAAAAAACAGCCGAGAGAGCACAGACAACGCCCGAGAGGCGTGATTGCAGGTGCCGCTCAGGTGGGTCCACCTCTCCTGCAGCGGCACTGCAGACCACGCCCTGCCACACACATCAAACACGTAAAATAAATATTTATGCACTTTCGCATTCACTTTTTGTTTTTTGTTATTTTTACACAGTGTTCTGAATGATTAACAATGGTCTACAGCCAATCTTGTGTATTAGTATACAAACTTTGGTTTTTAAGATTCAGATAACTATTTAATAAAAGCTAAGTATTTTATATGAGAGTAAGAAATCAAAGTATAACTTTGTGTCCACCTTTCTCTGTTAATGCCCTACCTGGCCCCCTGGCAAAAGCTTTGCTAGATCCGCCCCTGCACAGTTACCAGCTGTCAGCTACACAAAAACAGGAGCTTGGTGTTTATTTGTCTCTCAGAAACAGTTCATAACTTCCCTTCAACTCATTCATGTCACCTAAAGGGTAAACCTGTTTCTCCATCACCAGTTCAGCTCTGATGATTCAGTAAGGACATCTCCTGGTTTGGAACAGCCGCTTCTACAGCTGTGCCCCAGCAAACATCAGCTGATACTAGAAATTAAAATCAAAAGAATTCTAACAACAGCTGATCAAGCTTAAACGTGCTGCTGTTGTTTAGCGCAATAAATAAGAGCGAACAGCCGATCATTGATCAGTTTCATGATTGACGTTTCAACACGCGAGAGAATGACAGGGGAGGCTTCGTAACGACAGAATAAATCATAATGTTTTCTCTGAATGTGGGACGATTCCGTTTGTACAGCACGGCAACTCTATGAACTAACCCTAATGAATAAAATAAAGTCCAACGTCAGTAACTTAGTGCGCACACAGCTGTATATAAACTCCCGTGGCAGTACGATTGTAAAAGGTCAACGAAAATAAATTACACCTAAACTCGGTTTATATCTGACCCAAATAGAGTGCAGTTCATAACTTCTTACCTGAAATTCAGTTCACCTCACGCTCCTGCCTTCGGTTTCCAGCATCATCGGCCCATATAAACGAAAAATAAGTCCAGCTAAAACACATACTGTAGGCGAGCGACCGGGTGCTGACACGAGTTTCACCCACCTCAATATAAGCCAAGCCTGGGTGCTTTTTCACGAAGGGTCGCTAGCGGTGCTAGCTAACTATGCTAGCGGCGCTAGCTAGCTAGCTAGCTAGCCGGCTATCAGCAACACGTAAGAGAATTGTCGCTAATATGGGATGTCCTGATAAAACGAGCAGATATTTGAAGTTTACACACCTACATTCTCGCCTGAAAATATCTTAAAAGTGTATTTTGTGACCTAGAAACACGAAAAAAAGACATATAAAACGAAGTGGTGTCCGCCATTGTTTGACTCGGTAGAGTCATGCTATGAAAAGCATTGCGGTTACCGTAACTATTCAATGGTTCGCGCAACCTTAAAACTTCCAATGGTTCCTGAAAGCAGCGAGGCTGTGCGCGCCAATGATATTGTCATCATTACGGTATCCAAATAAGGGTAGACAGGCTGTACCACTCCCGGCATACCACTAGAGAGAGCCAACACACCACAAATGAAGTTTGAAATTTGTTTCAATGGGACCAAAAGATGGAGCCAACACACCACAAATGAAGTCTGTTTATTTGGCGCCAAAAGAGGAATTGGCCTAAATTTGCACTAAAATATTAATATTTAAAAAACTATAAAAGTCATAAACACCAAAAGTCACAACATAATAGTCCAGCTCCAGCCGCACAAAATGATCTAACATATGTAACCCTAATGTCAAAACTGTTTGGCAGAGAAGCGCGGGAAAATTTTCACTAAAATATTAATATTTAAAAAACTATAAAATTCATAAACACCAAAAGTCATAGCACACCATTCCAGATCCGGCCGCACAAAATGAGGTAACATATATGAAGCTTGTCTCAAAACTGCGGGGCGAGTTTCGCTGCAAAATTTCAGGCGGAAACTGGAGAATAATAATAATAAGAACTAGAAAGCGAAAATTTCAGAAGAAATTTTATGTGTGCCTATGCCGCTGCTAATCACTGTAGTTGCCATTCATACGGCTACAGAGAGCAAAACTCAGAAGAGCAGCCATTCTCCACCATGAACTATGGTAAAAACAAACACCGCTCACGCTTCACAGATGACAGCTTACAGTTTTGTGTAAAGATGAAGTTACTTTGTACAGCGCCGATTTGCAGACGCTGTGCACACAGGTTCATGAGCAGAAGTCCCATTGTACCACGGCAGACCCGACAATGTTTGCATGAACACGCTTTGAAGCATTACATTATGGACCACTTTTCACACATGCATTCACTTTTTGTTTTTTGTTATTTTTACACAGTGTTCTGAATTATGAACAATGGTCTACAGCCAATCTTGTGTATTATTATACAAACTTTGGTTGTGAGATTCAGATAACTATTTAATAAAAGCTAAATATTTTATATGAGAGTAAGAAAGAAAAGTATATCTTTGTGTCCACCTTTCTCTGTTAATGCCCTAGCTGCCCCCCCCGGCAAAAGCTTTGCTAGATCCGCCCCTGCACAGTTACCAGCTGTCAGCTACACAAAAACAACTCATAACTTCCCTTCAACTCATTCATGTCACCTAAAGTGTAAACCTGTTTCTCCATCACCAGTTCAGCTCTGATGATTCAGTAAGGACATCTCCTGATTTCATCTTCATGCTCCAGCAAACATCAGCTGATACTAGAAATTAAAATCAAAAGAATTCTAACAACAGCTGATCAAGCTTAAACGTGCTGCTGTTGCTCCTGCCTTCGCTTTCCCTGATCCACGATTGACCTCCGCGTTAGCAAACACCGGTCGATCGGCGGTAGCCTCACCGCCTTTTATGTCTCGTT
>CAKLIZ010000604.1:109274-119886 GCA_922035795.1 Oreochromis mossambicus
TTTTTTTTTTTTTTTCAAACCATCTAACACAAAGAAAGCCTGGCTATGTTGAACTTGCTGTGGAGCCAGCAACGAGTTTGAGTTAAGGAGACATACATCCTCTCTACTTAGAAGATCACCCTTCCTTGCTGCGGCAATAATAGGAGGAGCAGTAGGAGCAGAAGAAGAGACTGAAGTACCACCACCAAAAACTTACTGTTACTGCAGATAATAAACAAAACCTGGTGTGTTGATCCGAGCACCATAAGCATATTGTGATCTACTACTTGTACTCATACCCAGGAGTGGCAAAACAACATCACCTACAGGACACTGTGCCAGTGGTGCATTCAAAGTCTTACCCCTACCGGAAGCCGTTACCATAGATCCTGCAGGCAAATGCAGCTCACTGGAAAATAGACTGTACCGTCTCAGACAGGAAGTAACATTGACACAAGAGATGAGAAACAGTTGTGCATTCTTCTTTACTGAAACCTGGCTGAAGGATACAGTGACAGACCGGGCTAGTAGCTTTTCTGGGCAAACCACCTTCCACTGTCAGTGAAAAAAGGTTGTAGCGTGGGTGCGTGCATATGTATTAACAACCAGTTGCGTACAAAGGCAAACAGGGTTTTTGTTTTTTGTTTTTTTCACACTGTTGAGGCTCTGACAGTTATACACAACTTAATATTTTGTTGCACAACCTTTTGAGGCAATCAGTGCAGTTAAACGATTCCTGAAACTGTCAATGAGACTTCTGCACCTCTCAGCAGGTATTTTGGCCCATTCCTAATGAACAAACTGCTACAGTTGTTTCCAGTTTGAAGGGTGCCTTTTCCAGATGGCATGTTTCAGCTCCTTCCAAAGATGCTCAATAGGATTAAGGTCAGGGCTCATTGAAGGCCACTTTAGAATGTTCCAATGTTTTCTTCTTAGCCATTCTTGGATGTTTCTGGCTGTGTTTTTTGCACCATTGTCCTGTTGCAAGATCCATGACCTGCGATTGAGACCAAGCTTTCTGACACTGGCCAGCACATTTCTCTCTAGAATCCCTTGATAGTCTTGAGATTTGATTGTACCCTGCACAGATTCAAGAAACCCTGTGCCAGATGCAGCAAAGCAGCCCCAGAACATTACCAAGCCTCCTTCATGTTTCACAGTAGTGACAGTGTTCTTTTCTTGATATGCTTCATTTGTCAGTTTGTGAACATGATGATGCTGATGTGCCTTGGCAAAAAGTTACATTTTTGTCTCATCTGTCCACAGGACATTCTCTCAGAACGTCTGAGAAAAACTGGCCGGAGGGAGCCATTGAAGCACACAGTGCTGCTCACAGTGGATTGTCTGATGCTTTGGGCTTTCTCTCTAATGTTGCAGAATGTTACTTTATACTGTAAAACAACTTAAGTGACTGTTGTTCATTTGGTGTTGTCAATTATGAAGATAAATGAAATTTAAATGGATGGAAATTGATAGATGTTATTGTATGTGAGAAACAGAAAATCATTGGTCACAGATGGATTATTGTTTTGTGTTTCTGCAGTCTGTCAGGCTGTCTGATCACAGAGGAAGGCTGTACTTCTCTGGTCTCAGCTCTGAGCTCAAACCCTTCCCATCTGAAAGAGCTGGACCTGAGCTACAATCATCCAGGAGACTCAGGAATGAAGCTGCTGTCGGCTGGACTGAAGAATCTACACTGGAGACTGGACACTCTCAGGTATGGAGAGAATGTCTGATAGAGGAGGAAGAGCTGGAAACATTTCCTGTGTCCTTCAATCAGTTCTTGTGTGTATCATGGAAACATTACATAAATAATCACACATGGAGGAACATCTTTTCTTTGCTCACGACAAAAGCAGTCATGTAACACAACAATAAGGGATATTAATGCAGTGGGTCTCTAAAGAGAACTCCAGGAACAAGTTGGATATATGTCGGTATTTTAGCAGTTTAGCATTTATCCCAAAAGGTTGATCACATCACACATTTTCAGTGGGAGAAATATTTTGTCACTCATCCAAGGGACTTCACAGTCTCAACTGACTGCAGGTTTCCAACCTTATAAACAGTACATTTGCATAATGACTGAAATCAAGCCACTGAATGAACAATGGGCTGTAAGGGCAGTTCTTCGATGATCGCCCATTGATTAAAAACTATTGATTATTGATCAAAGACCATTGATCAATGGCCATGAGTACCATTCACAGAGAGTTGGGGAATCACACCATTGTAAGATTAATTAAGATGATTGCAGCCATTCCCCAACTCTCTGTGAATGGTACTCATGGTCATTGATCAGTTGTCGTTGATCAATGGGATCTACTTACCTGGATGATTGAGCATGCATCAAAACAGTGTAGCATTTACTTTGTCTCCCTTTCACCCTGATTCAGATTAGATTAATATAGCTATACAGAGGTTAAGGACATATTTATCCCACCTTACAGGGATAACGGTGTTTGCAGGAAACAAGGGACACTGTTAGCTTAGCTTGATCACAAGAGAAGAAAATTAAACATAGATTGAACTTTTTATAATCAGAGCTGTGGTAGAGACTGACAACTACACAGATGTTTTCTGTATATTTAAATTCAAGCAGCCCTGCAGAAATGCATTTATGTATTTCAGTGCTTCAGTCATAGACAAAGGTAGTAATGTGCTTTGAAAAGCCAACGCACATTATAAAATAATGGAACTGAAAACAATAAATAAATACATTTAGAGATTATCCAGGTGGAAAATACAGAGGCAGAAAGGATGTGACAAAAAGATAAGATAAGATAAGATAAGATAACCTTTATTAGTCCCGCACGTGGGAAATTTGTTTTGTCACAGCAGGAAGTGGACAGTGCAAAAGTTATGAAGCAAAAATTAGAATAAAATAAAATAAGAATAAATACAGTACACAACTGTACAGAATAGAATAAAATAAAATACTATATACAGTAGAATAAAATAGAATAAAATACACAATAAGATAAAAATAGAATACAAATGCTATATACAACTGAGTAAAAATACAACGATGCCAGAAAAGATTATTGCACATTAGTGTTATTGCACATGTGTGGATGTGTGTGTTTGATCAGTTAAAGTCTTTGTTGTGGAGTCTGACAGCAGTGGGGAGGAAAGACCTGCGAAATCTCTCCGTCCCACACCGTGGGTGCCGCAGTCTCCCACTGAAGGAGCTGCTCAGTGCTGTCACAGTCTCATGCATGGGGTGGGAGATGTTGTCCAACAGCGATGACAGCTTAGCCACCATTCTTCTGTCACTCACCACCTCCACTGGGTCCAGAGGGCATCCTAGAACAGAGCTGGCCCTGCGGATCAGTCTGTTCAGTCTCTTCCTGTCCCCGGCAGAGATGTTGCCGCCCCAGCAGACCACACCATAAAAGATGGCTGAGGCCACCACAGAGTCATAGAAGGTCTTCAGGAGTGGGCCCTCCACTCCAAACGACCTGAGTCTCCGCAGCAGGTACAGCCTGCTCTGCCCTTTCCTGTAGAGGGCGTCTGAGTTATGAGTCCAGTCCAGTTTGCTGTTCAGATGAACACCAAGGTACCTGTAGCTGTCCACAGCCTCAATGTCCATACCTTGGATGTTCAGTGGTTGCAGTGGAGGATGCTTGTGCCTGCGGAAGTCTACCACCAACTCCTTGGTTTTACTGGCATTGATCTGGAGGTAGTTCAGCTCGCACCAGTCCACAAATTCCTGAGTCAGTCCTCTGTACTCTTTTGCGTCCCCATCAGTGATGAGGCCGACTATTGCAGAGTGATCAGAGAACTTCTGCAGGAAGCACTGGGTGGAGTTGTGGGAGAAGTCTGCAGTATAGATGGTGAAGAGGAACGGAGCCAGAACCGTTCCCTGTGGGGCCCCCGTACTGCAGACAACCCTGTCCGACACACAGCCCTGAGTCCTCCCATACATTATGGGGCGACCGTGGCTCAGGGGTTTGGGAAGCGCACCTGTAACCGGAAGGTCGCCGGTTCGATCCCCGGCCTTTCTGTCCTGGTCGTTGTGTCCTTGGGCAAGACACTTTACCCTACTGGTGTTGGCCAGAGGGGCCGATGGCGCGATATGGCAGCCTCGCCCCAGGGCAGCTGTGGCTACAACCGTAGCTTGCCTCCACCAGTGTATGAATGTGAGCATGAATGAATAATGGCATTGTAAAGCGCTTTGGGTGCCTTGAAAAGCGCTATATAAATCCAATCCATCATCATTATTATTATTATACTGTGGTTGGTCGGAGAGGTAGTCCAGAATCCGGGTAGTGAGGTGATGGTCCACTCCAGAGTTCTCCAGCTTGTCCTTCAGAACCGAGGGAAGAATAGTGTTGAAGGCACTGGAGAAATCAAAGAACATGATTCTCACAGTGCTCCCAGCGGTCTCCAGGTGAGTGAGGGAACGATGTAGGAGGTGAATGACGGCATCATCCGCTCCAATGCCAGGCTGGTAGGCAAACTGAAGTGGGTCCAGTGATGAGCTCACAAGGCTTCATCAGGTGGGATGTCAGAGCCACCGGCCTGTAGCTGTTGAGGTCCTTGGGGCGTGAAGTCTTAGGCACTGGTACAACACAGGAGGTTTTCCAGAGCTGTGGGACTCTTCCCAGCCTCAGGCTCAGGTTGAAGAGGTGCTCCATCACCCCACACAGTTGGTCCGCGCAGGACCTGACGACCCTCGAGCTGATGCCATCTGGACCCGCTGCCTTCTTGGCTTTAATCCTCCTCAGTTCCCTCCTAACCTGGGTGGTTGAGAGAGACAGGCTGGAGCCTTGTGTTCAGTGTGTATTGGATGCTGTTGTTGGGGGTGGGGAGGGGTGAGCAGGGTGAATAGAGGAGGTGTGAAGTGTCTGAGGTGTCAGAGGTGGAACAGCAGCAGTCGGGGTGGGTGAGTCTGCAGCCGATGTTGGAGACTGCCTCATGGCTGAATCAAATCTGTTGAAGAAATGATTCAGTTCATTTGCCCACCTCACATCCCTCCCAGGCAGAGAGTTCTGATGTTTGTGGCCTGAGATGGTTCTGAGGCCTCTCCAGACTTCACCAACGTTATTTTGCTGAAGCTGGTTCTCCATCTTTTGCCTGTAGCTGTCCTTCCCATTCCTTATCAGTCCCCTCAACTCTCTCTGCACCCTTTTCAACTCCTCTTTGTCTTTGGATTTGAAGGCCCTCCTCTTCTGCTTGAGGACAGCTTTAATTTCTGGGGTAATCCAAGGTTTGTTGTTGGAGAAACACCGTACAGTCCTGGTAGGTACGGTGTTATCCACACAGAAATTAATATAGTCAGTAATGCATGTAGTAAGGCTGTCGATGTCCTCTCCGTGGTCGTCACAGATCACCTCCCACACAGTGGACTCAAAACAATCCTTAAGAGCCTCCTCGCTCTCCTCCGACCATCTCTGCACTGTGCGGGTGGCTGGTGGCTCCCTGCGCACTAAGGGCTCATACACAGGGACAAGGTGCACCAGGTTATGATCAGATCTGCCCAGGGGAGGGAGAGGTGATGAACTGTATGCCTCTTCTGCATTGGCATACAGTAAGTCCAGTGTTTTATTGTCTCTGGTTGGGCAGGTCACATACTGGGTGAAGGTGGGCAGTGTGGAGTCTAGTGAGGCATGATTGAAGTCCCCTGATATTATGAGAAGGGCTCTCGGAGATTGTGTTTGCAGTCTGCTGACCACAGAGTGGAGTGGAGGAGTGTTTATTGGCCTAAATGCAAAACAAACAAAATTTATTTGTCACATACACTATTATACAGAGTACAACATGTAGTGAAATTCTTGTGTCCGAGCTGCTGATAGGCTGCAGACATAACCGCGCCATTCCAGGGCATGATTTTTTGCATTGGGGTTCCAGCCAGGACCCTTACTGGATACCGGGTGGGAATCGAACTTGTGACTCCTACTCCAAAGGTCTGTAGTCTTACCAATACACTATCCAGCTGCTATGAGGAAACGCAAAGTCCATAAAATAGAAATCCAAAGTAGGCACAGGAAAAGAGGACAGTATATACACTGGGAGCTGCCTGCAAACCAGAGACAGGTGGGAGCAAAGCACAGGTGTAGACGATGAGAGAGTGTTCGGTTGGTGAGAAATGAATTGAGCGAATGGTGGCTTTTTGAATTGAACAACAGCCTGTATAGGTTCAAACAAGCAAACATGCTTCAATGTGTAGAGATGGCAGTTTAATGATATTTTACATAAAATGTAATTTCAGAGAGAAAAAACTAACAAACTGAAGCAAGTATAGAACTCCAAGGATGTGCATAGATTAATAATTAGTGAAGGCCAAAGAGACAGTAATGAAATTATAACAGGTGTTGAATATGGATGGATATGGAAGAGATGGAGAGTTGCATGGAGGAAAAAATCGTAAAAGCAACTAGGATGTGTAAATTTAGAGAGGACAAATACTGAAAACAGACTGACATAGGCTGAAGCAACAGTCGAGCACTGCATTAATAACAGGAGTGATCAGAGAGTGAATGAAAGCTGAATGAGCTTAGAATAAAAGCTGTCCCAGTGGGTACAGAAGAGGGCAGAGAACGACGGTGCCAAGGAAGGATCAAGACTGCAACACATCAGTAAAGAACAGAAACAGCATTCAAGCAGCTTCAAAGAAGCACAATATAAAAAAGCTCAGCAGTGTTGAAGAAACAGGAAAATTAAAAGGAAGTGCAGGAAGGAATACTGCAGTACTGTAGGAAGAACTAGTGTAACTGGGGGTAAGAAAATTGAAATACAGCTCCATAACAAAGTGGTAATCGTAGGGTGACAATGTAATAATGTGTTAATTTCTAAGTTATTATCACTCAGTTACCCATGGTAGTTTATGTGGAATAGGGTGGGAAACAGAGCTGCAAAATGCAAAAACTGCCTGTTCCCATTTAATAACATTAACCCATTAAAGCTAACTTAAAAAGTGTGTGATTATTACCTGGAAACAACTGTGGCAGTTTTTATGCAATAAGCATTTTTATATATAAGCAATTTAATACCATGGTCATGATAGCTAAATAATAAGCACCCAACACTTCTGCGAACTGTTAAGAATTCACTTTAAAAGAACAACACATATGAATGCATATGATTTGCACAGGAGTGTCTAGGACCCTTTTTCACAGCATAGTTTAGACATGGATGACAACAAATAATAGGGTAAATATTTCAGGTAGGAATGAAAGTGGAGCACATTTTTAAAATGTCCAGCACACAAAAATTAGGTGCTATCCATTTTCTCCTGCTTGTCCAATTCAGGATTGTGAGGTGCACAACACCACTGTCCTGGACTGTCTTTGAAATAGATTGTCTCCTAACCATCGAAAGATCGAGCCTCTCCTGCAGCAAGTAGCGCCAAACCACCCATTGCATACTAAAAAGTTTGACGTTTTTAAAGAGAAAGAATGTTAAAGTGAGTGTGATGTAATTGGCAGGTCTTTGAGCAACAATTTCATAGATATGGACTGTCCTGTTGAAAAAAAGCACCAGTATAATTTGTGTATCAAGTAAAATAATGAATTCATCTTTTTCCTTTTCTGCCCAAAACAACATATTAGAATACTTAATGTCTTTCTGTAGAAAGGGTGTACCTAAGACTATGAATAGGATAGGAAATAAATGTGAAAATTAAAAAGGGTAAATTTAACTGGGAAAGAATAAGATAAAATATATAAATTAAAGTTGAAAATAAAATAACTGTACAATAAAATACACAATACACAAATACACAATATAGAAATATATAAGAATGTATGAAGAAATATAGAACAATAACAGCAGCTGTACAATTATTAAATGGAAATGAAGAAATATAATGTCCAGTGTTGTGCAATCCACATTTGTAAGTGTCTTGTGCAGTGCAAATATGCTTAAAGTGATTTAAGTGATGAAGTGATTCGATTAGATGACCATGCATCTAATCGAATTAGTGTAAACAATGTCCAGAATGTCCAGTGTGTGTGTGTAAAAACCATATGTGTGGGTCAGTACTATGTGGTGGTGTGATTGAGAGACTATATCGCCTGCGGGAAGAAGCTCCTCCTCAGTCTCTGTGTGTTGGCCTTCAGGGAGCGGAATCGCTTTCCTGACCTCAACAGAGAGAACAGTCCGTTGTTGGGATGGCTGAGGTCCTTCACAATCTTCCTGGCCTTGGTCCAGCACCGCCTGCTGTAGACTGAGTGCAAGTCAGGGAGCTCGGAGCAGATGGTGCGCTCAGCTGATCGCACAACCCTCTGTAGAGCTCATCTGTCCTGCATGGTGCTGTTCCCGAACCAGGTTGAGATGTTTCCTGTCAGGATGCTCTCTATGGTGCAGGAAAAGTTTCTGAGCACCTTGGAGGGCAGTCGGAAGTCTCTCAAGCATCTGAGGTGGTAGAGACGCTGTCGGGCCTTTTTCACCACGGTGTTGATGTGACAGGACTATTACAGGTCTTGTGTGATGTGAACTCCGAAGTATTTG
Source organism: Oreochromis mossambicus (assembly GCA_922035795.1). Lineage (NCBI taxonomy): Eukaryota > Metazoa > Chordata > Actinopteri > Cichliformes > Cichlidae > Oreochromis > Oreochromis mossambicus. The sequence continues at coordinate 117,708 of CAKLIZ010000604.1, forward strand.
AAGCTGTCCACTCTCTCCACTGGGCACTCGATGATGACAGGGGTCCGGTAGTTCCTCTCCTGCTTAGTGCTGAAGTCCATTATCAACTCCTTTGTCTTACTGACGTTTAGAAGAAGGTTGTTCCTCTGGCACCAGTTCTCCAGATTCCTAATCTCCTTCAGGTAGGCCGTCTCGTTGTTGTCAGAGATCAGGCCCACCACGACGGTGTCGTCAGCAAACACAGTCATATGTGTACAAAGAGTACAACAGGGGGCTCATAACACACCCGTGGGGGGCTCCAGTGCTGAGAGTGATGTAGGCTGAGGCTTGTCTGCCCATCCTTACTGCCTGTGGTCTGCCAGTTAGGAAGTTGGAGATCCACTGACACATAGATGAGCTGAGTCCCAGGTGCTCCAGCTTGAAGAAGAAGAAGGATCATTGAGTGCAAGAGGAACTGACCTGAAAGACAGGATCATGGCAAACCTTGAAACCTGGATCCTGCACAGCCAGTTACCAAGACTACATGAAGTACCCACAGAAGATCTACTAGATGATGTGAATGCAGCACTACCTACCAATACCTACCACCACCAATACCAAGACTAACCAGCTGATCTACACTACGGCAGCAGTGATCAGCGAAATGCTTGGCTACAAAGTGAACAGCTACAACGAGCAGAGTACCCTCCATTGAAAAGGAGACTAGAAGCTAAGATCAAGGTAGGACGGAGGGAAGTTAGCCAACTATCAGAGCTGCAGAAAGGTGCAACGAAGAAGGTGCCTAAAGAGTACAGCAAACTGTCCATACCAGAGGTCTTGGAAACTGCCAAGCAAAGATTCATAGCCTTTGCCAGCCGCTTGAAGAGATACACCAAAGAGATAGAAGGCAGGAGAATAAAGCAGCTGTTCTTCACAGGACCAGCCAAGGTGTGCTCTCAGTGGCAGGGGAACAATATGAGAATGGCACCACCAAAGCTGGAGATGGCGCAATACTGGAAGAGCATATGGGTGAAGGACGCAAACCATAACAGCAATACTCAGTGGCTAGTGGATCTAAGAACAGACCACTGTAACCAACCTGAAAAGGGTCCAGCAACCAGGAGGCGCATCCTGTGTGCGCTACCTCAACTGGTCAAGCTGAGGAGCCACCTCAACTGGTTCCTTTCAATGTGGAGGAGCAGCGGCTCTACTCTAAGCACCTCCCGAACTTCTCACCCTATCTCTAAGGGAGAGGCCAGCCACCCTTCGGAGGAAGCTCATTTCTGCCACCTGTATCCACAATCTCGTTCTTTCGGTCACTACCAACAGCTCGTGACAATAGTTGAGGGTAGGGATGTAGAACAACCGGTAAATTGAGAGCTTTGCTTTTACACTCAGATCTCTTTTCACCAGGACTGAGCACTATAGCATCCACATCACTGCAGCCGGAGCGCCAATCTGTCTGTTGATCTCCCAATTCCTTCTCCCATCACTCGTGAATAAGACCCCAAGATTCTTAAACTTGCCCACATGGGGCAGTAACTTGTCCCTAACCTGGAGTGGGTACGCCACCATTTTCCAGCTGAGGACCATGGCCTCAGATTTGGAGGTGCTTATTTTCATTTCCATCTCTTCACACTCTGATGCGAACTGTTTCAGTGCGAGCTGGAGGCTATCACCTGACGAAGCCAGCAGAACCACATCATCGGTAAAAAGCAGAGATGAGATTCTGAGCTCAGACTGAGACTGAGCTCATGCAACGGTTGTATAAGGATCAAATGGCCCATAGCAATATGCAAGATGACCCATACTGCTGGACCACCTCCCACAGGACACTCTTAGGGACAACATCAAATGCCTTCTCAGAGTCCACAAAAATAACACATTCCGGGCAAGGTGAACTGTTCCCTGGATATTCTTCTCGTAGGGGTTTTCTGAATCGCTCTTTGTGTGGTCCCTCACCCAGGATCAATTTACCATGGGAGACTCTACCAGGGGGCAAAAGCCCCCAGACAACAAACCCATAGGATCCGTGCCCCCCCCCCCCCCCCCCGGGGTGTCGCAGAGGGGATTGAGGTGTATTTGTGAAAATGAAAATGTTGGACTGTTTCTTTATCAGTGTCTAACAGTATGTGTAATGTCCATGTGTGAATGCTGACTGTGCTGCTCTGACCCCCCTCCTCCTTTTAGGGTGGAGCCTGCTGGAGTCCGATGGTTGAGA
>CAKLIZ010000604.1:120286-137180 GCA_922035795.1 Oreochromis mossambicus
CCCCCCCCCCCCCCCCCCCGGGGTGTCGCAGAGGGGATTGAGGTGTATTTGTGAAAATGAAAATGTTGGACTGTTTCTTTATCAGTGTCTAACAGTATGTGTAATGTCCATGTGTGAATGCTGACTGTGCTGCTCTGACCCCCCTCCTCCTTTTAGGGTGGAGCCTGCTGGAGTCCGATGGTTGAGACCAGGTCTGAGGAAGTGTAAGTGTGTTTTTAATGGGATTCATGAAAACAAAGCAGCACACATTCAACCATCTTCATCATTCTGATGTCAGGAGTCATCATCAAAGTGTCAATCAATGAACAGATGATGGATCAATAACTGCAGCTGGATTGTGTTTGTTCTCTCCATCAGATTCCTGTCAACTCACAATCGACACAAACACAGTGAACACAAACCTCCAACTGTCTGACAACAACAGGAAGGTGACACATGTGGAGGAGGTTCAGTCATATCCTGATCATCCAGACAGATTTCATGATCCTCAGCTGCTGTGTAGAAATGGTCTGACTGGTCGCTGTTACTGGGAGGTCGAGTGGAGCGGAGAGGTTTATATATCGGTGAGTTACAGAAGCATCAGAAGGAAAGGAGGCAGAGACTGTTGGTTTGGCTGTAATGATCACTCCTGGAGTCTGTACTGCTCTGATGATGGTCCTTGTTCTGTCTGGCACAATAACAGAGTAACATCCATCTTGTCCTCGACCTCCTCTCCTTCCTCCTCTCCCTCCACCTCCTCCTCCTCCTCCTCCTCCTCCTCTGTCTCTAACAGAGTAGCAGTGTATGTGGACTGTCCTGCTGGCACTCTGTCCTTCTACAGAGTCTCCTCTGACACTCTGATCCACCTCCACACCTTCAACACCACATTCACTGAAACTCTTTATCCTGGCTATGGGTTTAATTCGATGTTTCCTGGATCCTCAGTGTGTGTGTGTGTGCTGAGTTGAGTGTAAAGAGTTAGAGAAACAGTCTGTCGAACAGAGTTCAGTCTTTACATATCTTTCTCTGTCACTCAGAAACAGATTAATAGATTCAATCAGTTGATGTTTTAAAATGTTCTAAAGGATTCCCAGTAAACTTCTTCCTCTTCAGTCCTTTAGAGATGGAATCTCCCATTATTCCAGGATTCACCTGAAGTTTTTTCTGTTTTTTTCCACTCAAAGCTTCACAGTGAATATCAGTATGTTGTGTTTCTCTGAAGCTCAGTTCACAACCAGTTCATCTGCATTTTCAACAAGTCTGAGCTCATTAAAATGAATCCAAATGTTTGATTTCTCTTTCTTAATAGGATGTTTCCAAATTCTCCACATGCTCTTACTGTTTCACTTATTGTTGAAAGCTCATCATGTGAAAATGTTTGCTCAATAGTTTTTAATGCAGGTCTAACCAGAATATAATTGTATTGAGAGATCATAATAATAATTTGGGGCAGGGATAGCTCAGTAGGTACAGTGGTCGCCCCATGATCGGAAGGTCGGGGGTTTGAATCCACTGAACGGCTACCCTGAGGTACCCCTGAGCAAGGTACCATCCCTACTCACTGCTCCCCAGGCGCCTGCTTAGTGGCTGCCCACTGCTTCACTGAGTGAATGGGTCAAATGCAGAGAAAAACAAGTAATTTCCCCACGGGGATCAATAAAGTATACATTATTATTATGCATGTGGCTTATCTAATAAACAGCAGACGCTGCATTGACTATTTGAAAATAGTCTTGTGTTTTTCATTTTCAACATGAATATTTTGCAGTAAATTGGTAACATGTGTTACGGGTTCAAAATATTGGGGATGGACACAAGAGGAAAACCAAAATAACAACACTGGTCCGGCCGGGTCAAGTCAAAACAATGATTTTAATCAGGGGTCTCCAATCTCAGTCCACGAGGGCCGGTGTCCCTGCAGGTTTTAGATCTCACCCTGGGTCAACACACCTGAATCACATGATTAGTTCATTACCAGGCCTCTGGAGAACTTCAAGACATGTTGAGAAGGTAATTTATCCATTTAAATCAGCTGTGATGGATCAAGGACACATCTAAAACCTGCAGGGACACCGGCCCTCGTGGAGTGAGATTGGGGACCCCTGATTTTAATGAACACACGTGTGGGAGACGAAGACTGCACACAGACAGCAAAAATCTCTCCCAAAACCACACAAGAATAGTTTTTATGAACATCAGGGTATTAGAACGCCCCCTCATGCGTAAAGTAGGTACAATACAATCAATGTTGACAACTTTTAACATATTGAAAGAACATCTTCTTCTTCCCGAGGCCAGATCCTTCGCCATAATCTTCCACTCTGCTTATCCCCTGGAACAAACCGTCTCTCCTGCAAGCACAATCAAACCGCTACAAGGCCTTGCAAACTGTTTTCCAAATATTTGAACTCTCACCTACACATGGGTTTAACTACTGTGTGTGTGTGCACCTTGGCTTCAGCATTCACTCTGTCTATAAGGACAGAGGCCAACCCTTCATGTGTTGGCCTCTGTCCTTATAGACAGAGGCCAACCCTTCATGTGTGCAATAACCTAACTGAAACCATACATGTAATATGTTGAATAAATGTTCTAATCAAATGCCGCTACTCAAAGCTTAATAAAAAGAATATACATGAATAATGTGTTTTGTAAGCATGTTCTTTCTATAGCTCAAGATCCTTAACACAATAGATTGTTCGGTCCTCGCGCCGAACAAAGTTTCCGACCCTCCACTAGTTGATCGAGCCCCCCTCATTGGCAAGCACAAAAATACAATGCATGTATATGAAAATGATTATCACTGCACCTGTAATAGAAAATATTAATATGGGATTGTGACGATACCTGTAATAGAAGTTGCGACAAAAGGCCGACAGCCTAAAGAAACTCTCTAATGCAATAACAATTAGTGATGATAAGTAAATGAAGTAATGAGTAATTATTGCCACTACATACTACTTAAAGGTTAACAAAAGATATAACTAAATAAAAGATCATAAAACAACATGATGTAAGTGTCGTGTAAGCATGTGCGGCCTTCTACTCTCTGCGTCGCTTCACACAATAGATCAGCCAGACATCCCGCTGACTGTAGCTTTTAACCCTTACTGACGTGAGCACCACTCCATAATAAGCACTAGGCGGCAATATGTATAAAGATGGTCATGGTTACACCTGTAATGAAAGATTATATGATTATACTAACACCTGTAAATAGAAGATCAACATGAGGTTATAACAATCACTGTCCCCCAAACTTTAATGTAATGTCAATAGCTTCAATAAATGTTTTAATGCAATGCTTATTATATGATTCTGATGCAATGATAAAATAACAGTAAAATATCCCGTCTCATTCCCTCTGATGACCTCTGGATAACTCCAGAGGTCACCACACTTAGTGTTGTGTCCCTCATTGACCTACACAGCCACTCCCATGTCCATCAATGGCATCATGGACATCGGAGTAACCACTACTGGGTCCACCGCCCTCATAATTACCCTTTCTAACAAACTTCTGGCACAAGGAATGAGACAACAACCACAGGTAACCAAAATACCCACCACAACAGAGAAAGAAAGCATGACCGAGACCACCACCCCTTTCCACCGTCCGAACACCGAGGTCAGCCAGCCCTCCAGCGGATTATCAATCCCCGAGTGTTCATGCATGGTTGTAGACAGACTCTTTAGGGCCTCCAGAGCTCGAGTTACTGACCCATCAGGAGCCGTGTTGTTTGGAATGAAAGTGCAGCACTGATCCCCGAGCATGGCACAGACGCCCCCTTTTTCCGCTAATAACATATCAAGGGCCATTCTATTTTGCACCCCCATCAATGAGGTCGGACCCACCTGCTCCGCCAACCCCTCCATGGCGTCTCTGGTAAGGTTAGAGAGTCTCAGTACATTGTAGTGAACATAGTTTATCCTATCTACATTTTTGTTTGGGGTCACTGGAAAGAAGGCAGAGATTATTGGAAGATTTTCAAAACCGGCTGCTATCTGATCAGCAAGTTTATATTCATTTGGAACTCCCCTGGGCACTCTAATGGAGTCGATCCAGGTGGGTGAATCCATTCTAGGGTCATAGGCGTGAGTTCCCTCACCCCGTCTTTTAACCAAAATGTGTCTCCTGCGCCTGGCTGTCAATGTGCGTGTGTTGTGCTGTGGAATTGCTTTTACCTGGTCTCCAATCAGAGTAAGTGGCGCTCCTAATCTCACCATTGCGCACGTCCCCACACTTCCCAGAGGAACACGAACCAAAAGAGTCCTGTGTCCACAATAATAATACAACCCACTCCTAGCCCAGGTTCCAATTAGGGTGTTTGCATCACTTACATTGTTTGTGGTCCTCCCCACCCGGGTGACAAAACACCAACTTGGATCGATATCTCCCACCTTATATTTTACGTTATCTGTGGAAAACTTAAAACACGTATAGTTATCTTTGTTGGGCGTAAATGGTCCTACTTTGGTTTGTTTGTCAATAGGGGGAAACAAACTGGACAACACAGTACAGTTCCCAGTGTTCACCACTTCTCTAGTCATTCGCAACATGCAATCATAGCCCCACTGATCTTCTGGATGCAGGGGTGCAGGCTCTGTAAATAAACGCGGTCTGGCAGAGGCACAAGCTATACAGTTAGATACTTGTTGTTCTCTAGCATTTTGAGCCATCCAGTCCAGCCAGATGTTACTGTCACTGAATCCGGTGGCGCGTTCAATTAAATCTTGAGGTTTCAATCTGCTGTAGTCCACTGCCAGGACTCGTCTATCCTTTGGTTCCTGTCCCTCTGGTACCGCATCCAACGACCCGCTTCCCCCGTACCCTGTAAAAGACGCAACAGAATTTAATGTATTGCTAACAACATGTGTTCTAGAGTCCTCTCCAACTGACTTTATGGGCTTATTCTTCTCTAGGAAGTTAATTTTAATTAAACTTTTAGGGTCGGTTCCTGCAGTCTCCACACCCAAAACTAAATATACAGGTCGTACCCGGCGCCAATTTCCTAATGACAAGGTCAAAGGATTTTGAGAAGGATTATAATCTCTCTGAAGCTTCAGCTCGTTCTCTGGTCCTAGGTCTAACGGCTCCCACGTTTCCCCAGTGTAACCCCTTACCTGATTCCAATTCCGACACCAGCCGTGATAAGGTCGATCTCCCCTTTCGCAATGTGTACTCACTCCTCTCCAACTACTGCCTGCTCCCTTACAATGAAAAATATCACACAGATCAAAGGTAAAGGACGTTGTGGAACCGTTAACATAATTCAATTCCAATCCACCATATGTGCTGAGACACTCATCCCTTTTACCTGAGACCTCGCGTTTTGTTCTTACCCACGGTTCGATCTCACTAAGCGGCGTTTCGGGTGGTGCTGGGCTGGCATGGCCTCCGTGCTCAGAGAGTTTGTGTGGGCCGGTCTGCAACAAATAAACCAGAAAACATATAGCTGTGATTAATAACACAGCCGACATCAAACATAAGATACTAAGTAGTAAAATGTTAATAGTTTTTCTCTCTTCACGGATCTCTGAATGTGGTGATGGCATTGTGTGATGTAAATGTTGTGTTCTAGCATAAAAGTAATAAAATGGTAAGTAATGAAGTCAAAATGATAAAAATGATAGGTACTAAAATACAAATAATAAAAGTGATACGTCATAAAGTACAAAGCTCTTTTGTTAAAGCCTTCTTCTCTGATGTTCATTTTTGTACCGCTCCCTTTATTTGGCGCGGCGATCTCCTCCTGGGCTGCTCTTCTTTCTTCGGCCTTCCAGGTAGACTACCGGTCGCCCTGCTGCACAGGTGAGAGGATTTATTCTGCCTCTGCTTTTCACCTGTGATAGGTGGAGATGGATTTTCCCCCACCAAGCTCTCGTGTGCCGCTGCGCACTGCGACCAGTCATACCAGGTGTCGCCTTTCCCTTTCAGTTGGACCGCTGTAGCTGTCCGGGCCGTTAATTCATATGGACCAGTCCAGCGGGGTTCCTTCCACTTGCGTTTAATGACTTTCAGCCACACCGCCTTTGCATCCGGGACCTCTCCTTCTCCCTTGGGCCTGTCACAAGCCACCTGTTTGGTGAAACTGGACACAAGCACTTTTACCTCGTTCCAGTAGTCTGCGTGAGACCTGTTCCCCCTCGTCTCCTGTTCCACCGAGACCACTGTCCAAGGTCCCGGAAACTGTCTCCCAGTCAGCAGCTCGTAGGGCGTGTAACCTGTAGATTGATTGACACAACATCTAATGGTCATCAAAGCAATCGGCAGGGCTGCGACCCAATTTAACCCTGTCTGCGCACATATTTTAGCTAACTTGTTTTTCAAATTTAGATTCATTCTTTCTACTTTCCCTTGAGATTGAGGATGATACACTGTGCCGAATTTGTGTTGAACTCCTAACATTTTTTCTACTTCCGCCAAATCTTGATTTTTGAAATGGGTTCCATTATCTGATCTAATTCTCTTGGGAAACCCATGTCGAGGAATGTAATGATTGATTAAATACTTAATTACAGTCTTCGCATCTTCCCTTTTTGTAGCCCATGCCTCTGGCCAGGCCGTCAAAGCATCCACACACACCAACAAATATCTCACTCCTCCAGGCCCTGGATCAATCATGTCAGTAAAATCAATAACAATCTCCTCTCCCGGCCTCTCAGGCATCCGGAACTTACCTGACTCTGGTTTGACCGCTGGCTTGGGATTGTATGCCCCGCAGATTAAACACATTCTGGCCTTCTCCCTTATCATTTCTCTCAACTCCGGATGCCACCAATGACACAGATTCCTCTCCATCTGTGCTACACCCACGTGGCCAAGCCTATGTGCCTCACTCACCTTCTGTTTCGCCATTTTGGCTGTTAACACGGGATGCCCGTCTGGCCCCCGCCACAAGTCTCCATCCTGCCAGGCTCCTTTTTTCCTCCACACCCCCTTTTCCTCTGGTGATGCCTCCTCCTGAGCCTGTTTGATTTCCTCAGACATGTTAATGAACACTTCCTCCTCTGCTGTTACCTGTATCATTTGTCTCTGCCTTTTGTAGCCTGCTGCTTCCTTCACGGCCTCATCTGCTTTCTGGTTTCCTTTTGCCACCATGCTGGTTCCTTGTGAGTGCCCTTTGCATTTTATGATACTCACCTCCTTTGGATCACCCAAGGCCTTCTCCAGCTCCTCCATTTCCTTCTTGTGTGAAATAGGGGCATTAGTTGCTGTTCTGAACCCTGCTCTCTTCCACTGAGCCAGCTCCACATGAGCTGCTCCAAACGCATACGCTGAGTCAGTGTAGATGTTCACTCTCATGTTTTTAGCTAACCTGAGAGCACGAGTTAGAGCTATCACTTCAGCTCTCTGGGCCGACTGCTGTCCCTCAATCCTTCCTGCCTCCTTGACCTGATACTCTCTTCCTACTCTGCAGACTATCGCATACCCTGCTTTCAATCCTTCCTCATCTCTGTGGCAACATCCATCTGTGAACCAATCCTCAGCTCCAGGTATAGGTTCCGCCTTCAGGTCTTCCCTGATTCTTTCTTCCACCTGTGCTCTTTTAACGCAGTCATGTGGTTCTCCTGCTCCCATTAAATCTGCCATGTTAACTCCTTCATGTGTGAATGTCAAATTCAGGGCATCTAAGACTTTGCTTAATCTCTGTTGTGCCCGTGGTGTCATGCTAAATGCTTGTGAGTTCACGTACGCCACTACGCTGTGTGTAGTGAGTATTTTCAGTGGATGTTCCCTCACTACATGTGCTGTTTTCTGAATGATTCTGACGACCCCTGCTGCGTGTTGTGCGCATGTGGGATGTTTTGCTTCTGTTGGATGTAGTTTTATGCTGACCTACATGAGCACATCTCTACCCCCCCCCCCCTTTTTTTTTCTGAAACAACACACCATTTACAATGGAGTTCATTTCAGAAACATCTAAATAGAATGGCTTATCGTAATCGGGCATGGCCAAATCAGCGGCTCTTGATAGATCCTGTTTTAATGAAATGAACGCGGCTTCTGTGTTAGCTGTCCAAGGCAACTCGGCTTTAAGGTTCCGAATGCCAACTGTCTTCATAAGCTCCCTTAAAGGGGCGGTTTTACCTGCATAATCCGGGATAAACTGTCTGCTGTAACCTGTCAACCCAAGAAAAGAAAGCATTTCCTTCACAGTTCGCGGCTTTGGATGTGACAGAATTTGGTCTCTGTGTGTGTTCATTAACTCCACTGATTTGTGTGCAATTACCCGGCCCAAAAATGTTACCTCAGGTCGAACAAATTGCAATTTTTCTCTACTCACTTTGAAGCCGCCCTCCGCCAATCTGTTCAACACGACGAGCGAGGCTGCCGCACAAGCTTCTGGCGACCCGGCTGCAATGAGAAGATCGTCAACATACTGTATCAAAGTACAACCATTAGGCAAATTACATGTTGACAGGGCCTCTTTCAGCACCTGATTGAAAATGCCTGGTGATAATGCAAAACCTTGTGGCAAACGTGTGTATCTGAACTTCTGGCCTCTGTATGTGAATGAAAAAATGTCTCTGAGTGATTCGTGCAGTGGAAGACAAAAGAATGCATTTGCTAGATCAATACAGGTGAACCACTTCTGGTCGCAAGTGATAGCTGTTAAAGCTGTGTATGGATTTGGTACAGGCACAGTGTTAGTACGCAGCATGGCATTAATGGCTCGCAAATCATGTGCCATGCGGTACTTTCCTGTGCCATGTTTTTCCACCGGTAAAATCGGTGTATTCCATTGTGAGTGAGATGGCTCTAACACTCCGACTTTTAACAGTCCTTCAATTGTTTCTGCGATTCCCTCCTCTGCTTCAGGTTTATGTCTATACTGCGGTCTGTTAATTGGTGTGTCTGACTTGAGCTGGAACAGAACAGGCGAACAAGCAGCCAGACCAATGTCCATGGGCCCTCTGGACCACAGGCTGTCAGGCAGTTTTGACAGTTCAGCAACTGCATCAGGATGATCTGCCCTCTCCCTCCCATATGTTTTTGAAACTTCTTGATGTTCCAGGATTACTGCATCATTAGAAATACAACTAATACGATAAATCTTGCAAAGAGGTGCGTAGCAGAGGTTTGGAATTTGAGTGCTTTGCCACTCCTCCTCGTCCAGCGCCCGCCTGACCATCTGTCCTAGATCCCCCGCCCCATGACCTTCGTGGACCGCCAATGCAATGTGAGGGGCCGAATTTTCTCCCACGTTATACCAAGGCAGTTGTTCATTTGTCAATTTTACAGCCGCGGCTATACCTTCTGGCCCAATATAAATGTTTTGTGTTTGCACATTCCAGGTCTGACCCTCAAGCTCAGACTGGAATTGTTCCCGATAGGTGTCATCATCTTCCCTGTCATAAAAGAGAGTGACGTGGTAGGGGTCACGTCGCGGGGAGTAGACTACCAAGCCCATTATCCAGGGTCTCCACAGCTGAAATTGTGTCAGAATGTCTTCCTCCACCAGCCTTCCCCAGTACACGCTGTGGCTCGTTCATTGTCCCGAACAAGATACTGAGTCTTTGAGTGTGATCCCAGGCACGGGAAATGTTTTCCACCAGGCAGGCTAACCGTCAGGCCATCCGCAGAGCACATAATAGTAGCTCCCAGCTTCACGAGCAGGTCCCTGCCCATCAGATTTACAGGCACTTGTGGTGACACCACGTATTGATGCTTCAAAGTCTGCTTTCCCAGCTTTGTCAATGCTGGATCCGTCAGTGGCAGAGTCATGGGGACCCCGGAGAAACCTACCACATTAACTGTGTGGCAGGAGAGTGTCGCACTGTCTGGTATTCCTGTCAGTGTCGAGTATGTTGCTCCAGTGTCCACCAGGAAGGCCAATTCCGTGCCCTCCACAGTCATTGACAGCATGGGGTCTGCCCTCCCCATGCCGTTTGGTCCCTCCAGGCCCCGTCAGTACTGCTCCCCCTCCCAGGTCCAGCCAGCCACTGGGTACTGGGCCACTGGCGCTGCACTCGGGTTTGGGGCATTGTGTGCTCCTCTGTACACACTTCCTCCTCTTGGTGCTCCACGTGCCTGGGTTCGGTAGCCTCGCCTTTGATAGTTTTGAGGCGGCCCTGAGCAGTCTCTAGCCCAGTGTCATTCAGCTCCACACCTGTAGCAGACATTCTGAGGCGTGCTGCTGGGATTCCCCGCGCCATGAGCTCTTTGTTCTCCACTCCAGGACCCACCACGCCCTCTCTGCGGTCCCCCGGTCCCCCAATTCCCTACAGGTTGTCGCTGCCTTGGTGCATTGATGGGCCACCCGCCATCAGGGCTGAGACCCGGGTCCCAATCTGGCCACTCAGGCACAGGACCAGGCTGGGGTCTTGTCAACATTATTTTATTTACGCTATCCCTATCTTCCTTCTTTTTGTCACCGACTTTGTGTCTTGCCTCCGTCAGCTGTAACTTAACCAGCTGCGCCTGTGCCTCCTCCAACTCCTTTTTCTGCTTGTTCGCGGTATCCTGCTCGATCTGTAGTCTATGAGTTAAGTGTCGTTCCCACTGCACGGAGTCTGCAACTGCAAAATCCGGATTTTTTTCTAAATCAGCTTTAACTTGGCTCGGCAGCCCCGCCAGTACAGCAGAACGGAACCACGCCCGATGCTTGCCCTCTTTCCCTGGATGGACACCTGTTTCTGACAGCCACTACTCTTTTGCTTTTGCTAAAAACTCCCTAGGTGTGTTTTGGGGGTCCCAAATTATTTTAGGAATTGCTCCCGTGTTAGGGGTTGGATACTTCTCACGAACTGCGTCAGATAAAGCATTTCGCACTTCATGGTAGGGCAGGTCATTTGAATACCGGGTTGTATGTGCTATGGCTTCTACCTCAGCTAATCCCCCCCCTAGCATAACGCGCCCGGAAATCGCGCGAAAGTCTCCAATCGCAAGCTCCTCCCCTTTGGTCAGCATGTTCAATTTTCTCAACCAATTAGCTCCTCCCTCAGTTATAGGTGGAAGTTGGCTAACCAATGCTTCCAAATCTCTGACTTTATATGCGCGATAGACTGGTTCGTTTTTTGGGCCTGCTATTAAAGGCAGATTTAAACCAGTGTCAGCAGCTTCTATCTCGAGAGTCACTTTCCTACTCTGCCTCGCCTTTCCCTTTCCTTTTTGGCTCTTGAACATGGGTCGTCTCAGTCCTTGTTCCTTTTTCACATGTCTTGTTCGCAGATTTATGCTTGTTGTTGGTTCTGATTCGATTCCTCCTCTGTCTCGTTCCTCCTCATCATCCTCTTCTTCTGATGACGTCACATCGTCTTCATTTCCTTCTTCAGATATGTCCTTCCTTACCTTTTTCCTTACACCATCCAGCGTGTTCAATACTTCTAATAGCGCACGTGGGGGTTCATGCATACGTCCATACACTTCTCCTTTCCAGGGTTCCGCTTTACTCGTTGTTTCCGGCCTCACTGACCTACTGGTTTGAGCTCTTGCTGGTGTTGGCAACTCGTGAAACGTTGGACGTACAATTCAGTCCTCCGGTGATATCATGTCCTCCCTTGTAGGGGCCCATCCAGCCTCCCCGCTCTGCCTTGGCTGTCCCACCATTGAAGCTTCTGGCCCTGGCATGTTTCCTCTGTTAAGTGGACGGGGAGGCGAGTATCAAGAGGAGAAATGCTTTACTGCTATTATTTGCTGCTATTTCTATAATCATCATTACCATTTCATTATTGAGAGTGATGTTGCATGCAGATGCATTCAGATGTTCAAATATATTGGTATTATATTAGTCTTTATTACAGGAGCAGTTATAACCACTTTAAACTGTTGAGTGGAATCTATAATTTTAAAGGCTTTTGAATGTTTTTATATTCTTACACTGAAGTTCAGACTTCAGTGGGTGAGAGACTGAGTTGCAGGCTGACAGGAAACGCCATGCTTCTGCAGAAGTGAAACTGAAAGCAGAGTCTGAGTGCAAGCCAAGAGCATTTTAGAGTGTTTTATTATGCATCTATATTTGCTTTGATTATGCTTCAAGTAGTTGTATTAGATTGAAACACTTGTTTTATACATTTTACATGTAAGTCAAGATCATTACACACAGGATGGCCTTAGCCTGGTTGCCTAAGTTGAGGTCAACTAAGGTTCAGAGAGCACATGCAGCGTGCACGCACAGACAGATGAGACATACACACACAGAGTTTCAGTTGTGCTGGCCTTCTGTCTAGTGGAAAGGTTAAGGGTGAAACAGAGGGCAGCAGAAGCTGACATATACATACACACCATAGTAGATTCACTTTAGTAGGTAAGAAGTTAAGATGTATTTTTGCTGCACTTGCAAACTGTGCCGGCATACATGCTTACAGGAAGTACACCAGATGTCCCAGAGATAAGCGACAGCGGAGACGAGCTCAGGGGAAGCACCTGCCTTCGGCGCGAAGATGATGTTCTGTTTAAAACTATGTTAAAGGTTGTTGACAGAACGTTTGTGGTTTTGAGTTGACGTATGCTGTATTGTGTCTGAGAGGGGGGGGGAGCAGTATCACCCCCAACCCTATAAAACCTTTGTCTGACTATTGTAAGGTAGTTCAACGCTGATTGGGCTGTTGGACTCCGCGCGTGTATTCATTAAAATGCCGTCTAATTGCACCAGCCCGGATCTGTGGTTATTATTTGTTTGACTATTGTAAAGTAGTTCGACGCTGAAATCTGCACAGCGTTCGGACTCACACATGTGTTCATTAAAATGCCGTCTAATTGCACCCGGCTGGATCTGTGGTTATTTTTGGATTCCCCCTCAACATTTGAACCTTAACACGAGGTTGAGCCTTCATCTCCAGCTGAGGCTATCATTCTCCCTCCCCCACTTTGGGACTGACTTTCCATTGCCATTGACCCACCTTCGGGGACAGTTAGGGGTGCAGTGGTATATTCAACGTCTGCTACTCCTCCCAGTACCACCCCAGTTTGACCATTTGGGCCATGAACATGTCCCCCTCCCAGGGTCATCACAGGCATGACATATGGTAGTGATGGGGCACTAGGCGATAATGCGGCCCAAGAATATAGTTTTGGTGTGTGATGTCTGCTTGCTTCTTCTGGCTTTGGAGTCAAGTCCTTCATTTTGTCTTCTAGTTTCTTATTTTCCTCCTTCAGCTGTTTCAAAGACTCTATTACACTTACCATGTCTCCTGTGTTTGTCGTGTCCTCCTCCTTCATCCAAGAGGATGCTCCATTCCACAAGAACAGCCACTTACAGTTCTTGGCATGGCTTTCTTTTAGGTCTTTGATTTCTCTTTTGATTTTCCAGTTGAACGAACGTCCTTCTGCCTCCTTTTCCAGTTGTTTCAGTTTCTGTTCACATCTCTCTCCTTCTGTTTTGAACACAATGCTTAGGGCTATTTTATCCTCTAACCTTTTCTGTTGGGAAGCAATGAGTTTATTTACCTCCAAATCCATAGTTTTGCACTCCTTTTCTGCTACTTTTGCTGCTCCAGGGGAGGCCAAACGAATAGCTCTCTTGAGCTGTCCCAGCTGCTCTTTCAGAGGCTTGTAGCCCCTAGACCCACTAGATGTCGCACTCGAGCTGTCCGTCATTTCCTGAAACACAAACTTACCTCCCTCTAGTGACGTTGCTTGACTCCTCCTCCTGAATCACCCCGCTCTGACTTCCTTTCCGTTTCAGAATTAGTCTCACCACTCCCGCAGTCTCCTTCTCCTCCTCCCCTGCTCAGTGACACACACACAGTTAACCCAGCGCGTCAGAACCTGGACGTGCATTTACCAATGTTCTAATTCAATCACAATTCTTCGCTCTGCCATATAATTTCAGAAACCCAGTCGATCTGTGTGTTGTCCTCTGTGCACGTTATAGCAACAACATTTAATTCAACTCCTATCATTCACACAGCACCAAAATCACCACAGCAGATACACCCCGTGTTCTTGAAAACGTGTGGGAGCGATAGAGTAGCTGTCAAATTCAAATATTCAACTCTTCGTCGCTTCACTCATTGTCCTCCAGCACTGGACAACAACCCACTGTCCAGTCTCATAATTTTCAACACCGTTAACCCACTCAAGCCCACCGTCACGAACAGACAATGTCAGCCACTCGATTTCAAACACGCAATAGTCTCTTTATCAATCTCTCATAACACACAATAGTCTTGTTGTCACTCTCTCATTACTTCATAACGTCCCTACAGATAACACCAGAGGTGTTTTAGGAAAGAAAATCAAACTCTGTCCCGTTTCTTACAGACTCTATCAATGAGAAAAGAAATTCAGCCTGTTCTGGGGGTTCCCAATCTGGATTCTCATTCTCTTCGGCCGTTTCAATCAAGCCCTGAAATAAAATGAAACAGCGGTATATATATTCATCTAGGTCATCCACCTCTACTTCTGAAAGGAATGACACCTCATAAGGTGCATCTCCAAACGCCTCTGTCTCCGCATAACAAACACAATTCACTAGCAGAAGCCCTTCCACTTCTGTGATTTCAATGCGACACCACGCACGTAAAAGCATCGCTTGATATTTACGTAGCTGTGTGTGACTTGAATGGAATACAATGAAATCTGTCTGTACATACAAAATAATTTCACTTTCCACCACACCAACCTTGGAATGCCCCTAACAAGTCCACTTTATTGCGTGCTCGTAGATTTTATGAGTGCTGACTGTAGCTTTTAACCCTTACTGACGTGAGCACCACTCCATAATAAGCACCAGGCGGCAATATGTATAAAGATGGTCATGGTTACACCTGTAATGAAAGATTATACGATTATACTAACACCTGTAAATAGAAGATCAACATGAGGTTATAACAATCACTGTCCCCCAAACTTTAATGTAATGTCAATAGCTTCAATAAATGTTTTAATGCAATGCTTATTATATGATTCTGATGCAATGATAAAATAACAGTAAAATATCCCCTCTCACATGTAACTAACTTTAAGGATATAAAAGTGAATTGCATCACAATAGCTACTTGGACTCTTAATAGGACACTGGCCAGAATCAGAAAAGACCAAATTAGGGAGCAGCCAAGGTATTGAGCAGCAATAATGACTCGGACACAATTTTAACTGTTGAGTAGCCACTCTTGTATTGATACAAAGCATAGAAAGTATTGTCCAAATTGTACAGAAAGGGTATAAAATTAGGAGAAATAAATGAACAGTGCACACTTAAACAAAACTAGAAAAATTTGCATTTCCTGCGAAAATGCAGTGTGGATGCTTTAAAGCTGAAGCTTTCTGCTGAAACTAGCTGAAAAAGCTGAAAAGTTGCAGAAATTGTAATAACTTTGCAGAAGCAAAGGAACTTTGCTAAAATGTAGTGACTTAGCAGAACTGCAATATCTTAGAGGAAACATAATACTTGGCAGAAATACAATAGCATAGCAGAACTTAGCAGAAATATTGTAACTTACCAGAAACACGATAACTTCTCAAAAATACAAGAATTTAGGAGAAATTGTATAAGATAACAGAAAGAATATATTTAGCCAAACATTCTTAAACATTACAGAAATACTATGATTTAGAAAAACAGTACAACATAGCAGAAATGCTGTGATTTACCAGAGACACTGTAATATACTATGAATATTGTAATTTTATATGAATACTATGTTTTAACAAAAATACTCCAGTTTAGCACAAATATTATAACATAGCAGAAATACTATTCTATAGCAGAAATGCTATATTTAGAAAGAAAAATATAATATAGTAGAAATACTATGATTTAGCAGAAATCCTACAATATAGCTTAATAACAATGATTTAGAAGAGATACTATGATTGAGCAGAATAGTAATAACTTAAGTGAAAATATTGGAAAGGTGAAATGACAAGCTGAATAAAAAGGACCATGGTTAAATTCGCTGAAAACTATTTGTTATTCACCTGTGAAAAAATAAAACAAAAATACATTTAGAAGAAAAACAAATAAGAACAGTCAACAGATACATAAGAAATCAAATATAGATACACAAATGTACAGAGAGAGACACACAGGCAGGGTCTATGCCAGTCAACCAGTCTGAATATATTACATTTTTATCCAACAATGAGATGCTACCCTAAATGGTAAATGGCCTGTATTTATATAGAGCTTTCTAGTCCCTAAGGACCCCAAAGCGCTTTACATATCCAGACATCCACCCATTCACACACACATTCACACACTGGGGATGGCAAGCTACATAGTAGCCACAGCCACCCTGGGGCGCACTGACAGAGGCGAGGCTGCCGAACACTGGCGCCACCGGGCCCTCTGACCACCACCAGTAGGCAACGGGTGAAGTGTCTTGCCCAAGGACACAACGACCGAGACTGTCCAAGCTGGGGCTCGAACCGGCAACCTTCCGATTACAAGGCGAACTCCCAACTCTTGAGCCACGATCGCCCCGGGTCTTTCTGTGTATCTCTCTCTCTCTCTCTCTCTCCCTCTCTCTCTCTCTCTCTCACACACACACACACACACGCGCGCGCACACACACACACACACACAGCAGCAGCAGCAGAAGCAGCAGAAAGTGAACATGGGCTGTTAACAGCATGTTTCTAGGTCAGTCTTGCAAGCCTGGGAGCTGCTAAATTTGAATCCACCAATCAGAGAGGCTGTGTACTTTTTCCCGCCAAAACTGGTGCACCAAGTGCAGGCTTTTACACACGCAGCACAGAGAGAGACAGGATTTTTGCAGTCTATTTCTCATAGTGAGAATTCCCCTCAAACAAACAGCCATAAATTTCTACCCGTAGGGGCTAAAACAGTCATTCTTAGACCATTTTATTCAGAAGACATAGGGGAATCTTGAAATGCTGACCATTTAAAATAAAAATATGAAATATTAGAGATATATGACATAGATGATTGGTGGGCTTAGAAGCCACGAAGGTCCCAATATGCAAATTTAAATGTGCCAGGACTCAGATATGATTGGCTGGCTG